>SJYW01022976.1:201008-221375 GCA_006410735.1 Raphicerus campestris | reverse complement strand
GCCTCTCCCACCCTATCTCCCTGCCAGAGCTCTTGTCTCTGTGAGCCCCAGCTCTCTATTCCATTTGGCACTTCCTCCAAGCCTTCACCCCTTGGACCATATCAGAGAGGAAGCAGGAAACTGGTGACCGCTTCCCTGTCCTCCCTCTTCCCCAACCCATTGCCAGGGGTCTGTTTGACACTTGCTGCATCGTACCCCATGGCTCCAAGCTTTGAGCAAGGCACAGAGCAGAGCCTTGGAACATGTGCTGATTCAGAAATTCCCTTACTTACTGAATTTCTCAGTAATGCAATCAGGATGACAGCCTCTGAAAGGAGCTTATAGGAAATGCCACTCTAAAGATGGGTTTGGGGGACTTCCCTGGTGGTCCAGTGCTTAAGAATCTGCCTTCCAATGAAGGGAACCTGTGTTCGATCCTTGGTCAGGGAACTAAGCCTGTGTGCCAGAGTGAAGACCCAGCATAGTCAAAACATACATTGAAAAAAATAAATAAAAAGAGGGTTTTGGTTACATTTAAAAAATAAAAAAAAAAAGCAGCATATATTTTTTTATTTGGTCGGGCAGCCCATGGGCAATTCATTACCAAACCAGCAATTGAACCTGGGCCCTCGGCAGTGAGAGCACAGAGTCCTAACCGCTGGACAGCCAGGGCTAACCCTTGGTTGTAATTCTTCCTCCTCCTCCTTCCCCTCTTTCCTGTTCTGTTCCATCCTGCCTGCCTTCCTTTCCTCTTTCCTTTTTGTCCTCTCCTCCTCTCTTTTCTCTTTTTCTTCTTCAAACATACAAATACTGATCTCACTCTTCCTTCCACCCTCTTCTATCCTTTATCAGGCAACTTCCTGCTCCCCAGCATCTTCTCGGGCTCCGTGAGATACAGCGAAGTCCTGCGCAGATCAGAGCTCCTCTCAGACTCCTGGTACCACCTGCAGGGGAAGCCCATCAGAGCAGCTGGAGAGAGTTTCCACACTCACGAATCCCAAATGGAGATAAGCAGAGAGGCTATCTTTCCAGTTCAAGAAAACTCTGCTTGGAGTAGAGAATGGCCACCGTCACGTGGGCCTCCACCCAGAGCGTCCACGACATGGCTGCCATCTGCCTTTCCAAACCCGATGTCCCTGCTTGCTCGATTGGAGCCTCCACTCCTCTCACGGTAAAGGCAACCTCTTCAGACTGAGTGCCTTTCTTCAGCGCTCCCTTCTCTACCTTCCACCTTGAATGGTTTTGGCTCACTGCTTCCACAAAGCCTCCCTTGGCTGCTCTGGTCCATGGGGGTGCCTTCCTCTCAGACTCCCATAGGATTAATGATTAAATCACTTTTCCTGTGTTCTCTGCAGCAGAAATGCTGCCAAGAATATCTCCCAGTGTTTCCTCAAGGCTCCTGCAATGAGTGAGCTTCCTAGGCTGGCCCCTCCCTCACTCCTGATCCCCGGTCCCCGGGCTGCTGCTACAGGATCCTAGGGAAGGCGGATTCAGACTCTGAAATCAGGAGCTCCTCTGGTGGCTCAGTGGCAAAGAATCCATCTGCCAATGCAGACAGATTCCATCCGTATTCCATCCCTGATCCAGGAAGATTCCTCAAGCCAAAGTGCAACTAAGCCCATGTGCCTCAACTACTAAGCCTGTGCTCTCGAGCCTGGGAGCCCCAACTACTGAAGCCTGAGGGTCCTAGAGCCTGTACTCTGTAACAGGAGAAGCCACCACAATGAGAAGCCTGCCCACCACAACTGGAGAGTAGCCCCCGCTCGCCGCAACTAGAGAAAAGCCCGCACAGCAACGAAGACCCAGCACAGCCAGGAATAAATAAATAAATAAAAATTTAAAAAAGAGAATGCAATGAGAATTCAGTGGATCCAGAAACAGACAAGGATTTGGAGGGAAAAAGAAAAAAATCTGGATTGTTATATGCAGAATAACAGTTTTTAACATGCTTTTAAACCTCGTATTCACTTTATAGTTTTCTACATCTCCAAATAGTTCCCTACTATGGGGACTTTTATGGCAAGGTAATAAAATTTTGGTAGAAGGAATTTTTAGTTTAAGTTAAAAAAAAAAAATAGCAGCCACAGCCCAGTAATTAGCCATTCAACATTTGATATAATTGCCAGCACTTACAAACAGATTAAGACCAGCACTGCGTTTACTATGACTAAGGCTGTAACAGGGGAAAATAAGGTTTGATTAAACTTGCATTCAGTGATCTAGGTCACAGAGCATAAAAAGAAGAAACCCAAGTCCTCAAGATATTTTATATCAAAGGAAGAATGAGGCTTGTTTGATAATTTGCAACTTTCCATTCCTCAAGGAAGAATACTCCAAAAAGGATGCATCACGATTGCATTATTATAACTACATTTTTGTTATTCTCATTAGACAAAGGAAGAACTCAAGAATCAAACAATAGAATATTCATGATAAGACATCAAAATTTCAATTTAAAATATTTGCCCACTTGAAAGTATCATTCTAAGAGAGTTGAAAATGCTCTTACATTTTATTTTTAATTAATCCTCTCTGTTTTGTGCTTCTCAAAGAGCCACTCCACCTCCTTTTGCTTTCTCCCTGACAATAAATGACTAGTGAGATGAAATGGCTTAGCTGTCTTTACAACAGTTTCATGAGAGGGAAATGTTTTAAAATGTTTTAAATGTCACAACTTGGGGCTTTGCTCCTTCTAGGCAGCATGACTATAGATACAAATGTAATTGTGATTTTTTTTTTTTAACTTTTAGCCATACTGCACAGCACTTAGGATCTTAGTTTCCTGAGCAGGGATTGAACCCAGGTCCCCTGCTCGAAGTCTTAACCACTGGACTACCAAGAAGTCCCTGTAAATGTAATTCTGATGTTTCTATCATATAAGAAGGACCACGGTGACTTTTCAATTCTAGTGTACAATGCTAGGAAGAAAGTGTTACTGCTGAAAAAAGAAAGGGAGAGAGGTTGCCTTGCAGTTCTCTACCATGACTGGAGTACTTACGGGGCAGTGAGGTAACCCTCCAAAAAGCCGGCAGCAAACATGATGATCTCATTGCTCAGGGACTGAGAACCGTACCCTGCTTTGATCTCCAGGATACCCCAGCCTGTGGTTTTCACAGAGTTATTGTAAAAGCCATAGGCATCCCCATTCCTGTCTAGGACATTTTTGACTTGTATTCTCTTCTCAGTAGGCATCCAGTACGCAGTTGCATAGTAGACCCCTAGAAGAAAAGAAAAAGGAATAACGCTAGGATGTGACTGAACTGAGTGGCTGATGGCTTTCTTTTTCTGTGTAATCAACAATTCTAGTACATCTGCTTTTAAAGAGTTTCATTCTATTAGAGTTGGGAAACCTGTCACACCATAGTTTGTCCTTGTTATTGTTGTTGTTCAATGACGTAAGTCATGTATGACTCTTTGCAACCTCATGGAGCCCACCAGGCTCCTCTGTCCATGGGATTTCCCAGGCAAGAATAATGGAGTATGTTGTTATTTTCTTCACTGGATCTTCCTGACCCAGTGATCAAACCCATGTACCCTGCATTGGCAGGCAGATTCTTTACCAGTGAGCCACCTGGCAAGCCATTGTCCTTGTTACAAATGGTGGAAAACAAGAGCCTTGATCAAAGGCAATTAGCCTAGAGCACAAAGAACCAGGTCAAAAGTAGGGGTGTAGTTGGAGCATCAGAAAGGGGGTCTAAGTGCTTCAACCTTATGGATAGAATTCTGGACAAGGCAGGAGCTGGACCTCTCACCCTCCTTGTCATTCAACCAAGAATAAGATCTGGGATTTCCCTGGTTGAGAGTCTGCCTTGCAATGCCCAGGACTTGGGTTCAATCCCTGGTCAGGGAACTAGTATCCCACAGGCCTCAGAGCGAGTAAGCCTGTGCTTTGCAACTACTGAGCCCAAGTGCTGCAACAAAAAAATCCCATATTACACACTGAAAATCGTGCATGCCACAACTAAAACCCAGTGCAGCCAAATAAATAATAAAATAAATGAATACAGTTTTTCAAAACAGAATAGGGTTCAGCCCTGGTCTGCAGCCCTTTTCACCCCCCTCAATAGTTGGGCCAAAGCATCCACATTCTCTCACTTTCTACCCTATTTCTCCTGCTTAATTTTTTTCTTATCAAAAATATTACAAAAAAACTCAATGGAAATACACTGAATAATTGCTAAAATAAATTCAAGCAATTCATTCATCTTTTATAAGAAGGAAAGAATTTGACATTTGAATGTTACTAAAGCTTAACTTTCACAGCATCATCTTTCAGGATTTGAAATAACTCTACTGGAATTCCATCACCTCCACTAGCTTTGTTCATAGTGATTGCTTTCTAAGTACTACTTGACTTCACATTCCAGGATGTCTGGCTCTACATGAGTGATCACACCATTGTGATTATCTGGGTCATGAAGATCTTTTTTGTACAGTTCTTCTGTGTATTCTTGCCACCTCTTCTTAGTATCTTCTGCTTCTATTAGGTCCATACCATTTCTGTTCTTTATTGAGCCTATCTTTGCATGAAATGTTCTCTTGGTATCTCTAATTTTCTTGAAGAGATCTCTAGACTTTTCCACTCTGTTGTTTTCCTCTATTTCTTTGCATTGATCGCTGAAGAAGGCTTTCTGATCTCTCCTTGCTAGTCTTTGGAACTCTGCATTCAGATGCTTATATCTTTCCTTTTCTCCTTTGCTTTTCACTTCTCTTTTCACAGCTATTTGTAAGGCCTCCTCAGACAGCCATTTTGCTTTTTTGAATTTCTTTTTCTTGGGGATGGTCCTGCTCCCTGTCTCCTGTACAATGTCACGAACCTCCGTCCATAGTTCATCAGGCACTCTATCAGATCTAGTCCCTTAAATCTATTTCTCACTTCCACTGAATAATCATAAGGGATTTGATTTAGGTCATACCTGAATGGTCTAGTGATTTCCCTACTTTCTTCAATTTAAGTCTGAATTTGGCAATAAGGAGTTCAGTACTTTTGTCACCTCATGTGAAGAGTTGACTCACTGGAAAAAAGACTCTGATACTGGGAGGGATTGGGGACAGGAGGAGAAGGGGACGACAGAAGATGAGATGGCTGGATGGCATCACCGACTCGATGGACATGAGTTTGAGTGAACTCCGGGAGTTGGTGATGGACAGGGAGGCCTGTCGTGCTGCAGTTCATGGGATTGCAAAGAGTCGGACACGACAGAAGATGAGATGGCTGGATGGCATCACCGACTCGATGGACATGAGTTTGAGTGAACTCCGGGAGTTGGTGATGGACAGGGAGGCCTGTCGTGCTGCAGTTCATGGGATTGCAGAGTCGGACACGACTGAGTGACTGAACTGACTGAAGATAAATGAAGAATGGGACTTCCCTGTTGGTCTGGTGGAATTAGTCAAGACTCCTTGTTCCCAATGTAGGGGACCTTGCTCAGGGAACTAGATCCCACATGCCTCAACTAAAGATCATACATGCTGCAATGAAGTTGGAAGAGCCTGTGTGCTGCAAACAGTTACAAGAGTTCCCAAATAAATAAGTATTAAAAAACAAAATAAATGAAAAAAGTTAAAATATTGAAAGTTTAAGCACCTTTTCACAGAAATAAACTATTCAATTTTAAAGGTAGAGAGAAAGAAAAACACTTTATTCTTTCTATCATGAATACTATCAGTCAACCAAGCTTAACATTTTGGGTAGACATTTTTCAAGTATGAATTTTTTCAGAATCTGTTTTATTTTTTAAAAAGGAAGAATAGGTGAATTTTGGCAGAGGATTAAAATATAAAAATATGCACAATTTAAGATTGGCATACAAACTTCTAAAACAGTGCAATTGTATACAAGTACGGCCTGTAAAATATCCTTTGACATTTCACTTGGTAGTTAAACAGAAAACTTTTCTAAAAAAAAAAGCTACCAACACAGTCCATAAGTTAGGGTTGTATATGTTGAAAGAAATTTCCCTTGAGTTTCAAAATCCTTTTCTTCCATAATAACTCAGTGGACATGAGTTTGAGCAAATCCAAGGAGGTAGTAAAGGATTGGAAAGCCTGGTTTGCTGCCATTAATGGGGTCGCTAAGAGTCAGACACAACTTAGCTACTGAACAACAACAACCCATGTAAGTCATCACTAGTGAGGTATATAGGGCAGAACTGCTGCTGCTGCTGCTACATCGCTTCAGTCGTGTCCGACTCTGTGTGACCCCACAGACAGCAGCCCACCAGGCTCACCCGTCCCTGGGATTCTCCAGGCAAGAACACTGGAGTGGGTTGCCATTTCCTTTTCCAATGCATGAGAGTGAAAAGTGAAAGTGAAGTCACTCAGTCGCGTCCAACTCTTCGAGACCCCATGGACTGCAGCCCACTAGGCTCCTCCTTCCTTCCATTTTCCAGGCAAGAGTACTGGAGTTGGGTGCCATTGCCTTCTCCAATAGGGCAGAACACCATTAGGCAAATGTAAAGTTAAAAAAGTGCATGAACAAAGAATTCTTCCCATGTTCATAGACATATCAGGTTAAATCTGACTCATCCTTCTTGACATGTCACTTAGGCAGAATTAAAATAAACCCATACAAATGTCTTTGTCCAAGTCCTAGCAGCAGCGATATGTCTCCTTTGGAGGCATTATTTGAAGCCAAGACACCGCGCAGTCCCCTGGAGGGATGAAGCTTGTGTGCATGTGTCTGCATCCATAACTGCAAACACCAAATGGGAGCTCATACATCAAGCGCCATGCTGTGCTGTGGTCCCTTCCTCCGCCTGCCACACTTCTTAATGACAACCACATACAGTGTCAAAAACAGGACCCAATAGCATACATACAGCAATGTTCCTACAATTACAACTGTCTGTTTCGATGCTGAGAATGGCTTTTTAGATTCCATATAAATGGTGAAAACCACACCACCCAGGAGGATTGTGAACCAAACTGTTACGGGGATGAGTCCTATGAAATTAACAACAATGGTCTTCCTTCCAGAAGTACCCCACCCAGCTTTGTTAATCGTTGCAATTGCAAACATCTTGGTGGGAAGTAAACTTGACATGTATAACACTGAGTAGAGGGACATGAAGACCATGACGGTGTTTCCTCTAAGGCAGCTGGCGAAAGATGACTTTATGAGACCCACTAACTGGACAGTTAACAAGAAGAGGAGGATGTTCCAAGTTTTACCCCTGTAGAAGAGCTGGATTACTGTGGCAATGAGAAAGAAAGGGAAGAACCCAGTGATGACGGCTTCATAGGTCATCCACAGGTGATGTTTGTGGAACCACATTGCGTTGTACAGCCACTCTCGGAAGTAGGACTTGCTCCAACGGGTCTGCTGGTTTAACCATCTGAGATATTCCTTAGGTGTTTCAGTAAGGCACTTGGATCGAGCNATTGGTAAGTGGATTCTTTACCACTGAGCCAATGCCACAGGTATTCAATAAATATCTATAAAAGGGAGGAGGACATAGAAAGAGAGAGACATGAAGAAAGGAAATGGTATGTACAGCATTCATTTCTCTGCCTAAGAAACCATTGCACAGCCACTCAAGTTAAAGAGAAACTTTATATTCAGGTCATCAGGGAGGTGGGAGGAGACCAGAATGACTCAGATTCTGGGCTGCGACTCAGCAGATGGGTATTGTATCATTACTTGAGAGAGGGAGCAGAAGGGAAACATGTCTGGGAGGGAGCATATGTTTAGTTTTGGACATACCAAGTTTGTAGTGGTTAAGATGCTAGAAAGCTCAGATACAATATTTAAATACAGTTGTCTGCTTTCAACATTCAAAACTGACTCGGTGTTTTATTTATTTGGCTGAGGCATGTGGAATCTTTGGTTGCAGAATTCGAACTCCTAGTTGCAGCACATAAGATTTAGTTCCCTGACCAGGGATTAAATCCCAGGCTCCCTGCATTGGGAGTGCAGTATTTTAACCACTGGCCCACCAGGGAAGACTGTCTATGAAATGAGTGCTAAAATTAGAATCTTAATGTTAGAGCATCATGGCACCTTGGCCCAACAAGATAGACTGGAACTGGGTCAAGCTGCACTAATCAGCTAATGTTATAACTGCTAAAGAAAGGTCTTGAGCAGGAAAGTCAATTTATTCTCAGTCAAGTCATGACCATAATGGTGGGCTTTCTTTAAAAATGGTAAAGTGGAAGGAAGGGCAATGATAAACACAGGCAGGTGCAGAATACCTATTCACCAGGTTTCTGGGAATGAAAGAGTCTAATTGTTACTGAGTCAATTGATCACGTTGGATAATTGTGGGCAACATCCACAGAAACGTCCTTTCTGCTCCTTTCCTCCCAAATATAATAAATATGCTTTCCAAACTGATCTTGGACCATGAATGCTACAGCCTCAGCCCCTTCCCAGCTTTTCTCCTGCATTCTCGTCCACCCTTACCACCAGTGAACTTGGAGGGAAATGAGAAAGGATGGCTGTTTCACTGTTACTGGTACTACCCCCTTTTCATACCACAAATAATAAACTTCTGCAAATCTGTGTTTTTTGACATTCATGTGCCCCCAAATATGGGAAAAAAAATTTTTTTAACCCAGTCCTCAAGAGAATTCAATGAGAAAAATTTACTGCTAACACACTGACCAATTTAGCAAGTGCTTTGAGAATTAAGCCAAAATCCGAGTTTCTTGTGCTACCCCTAATTGACGTCCTCCATTCCTCAATGTTTTCTCCATATATCAACTCTTCCTGGTTGTCTAGTCTCATGCCTTAAAAAATTTTTTTTCTTAAATATGTGATTAGTTTAAGCCTTATGTTTTTCTATTAAAAAAAAAAAAAAACTCCATGTTGTGAAGTGACTGGTGTGGAAACTGTAATAGCAAAAAGGTAGAAAAATATCACATAATTCTAATCTCAACCTTGCTCTATGCAGGCTCTGTGAAGGTAGGGGCCAATTTTGCTTATGACCCCATATCCTGGGAATGCTAGAGCTGGCACAATAATGTTTCTGTGATGGATCTAGATTACATGTGTGTGTTCCTGACCCCAGAGTGAAATTTATCTGAACATTCACAGAAGTTAGTCTAAAATAACTCAAGTTGTTATGTCCTCAAGCTCGGGTAAGAAGCCTAGAGGACATTCAGATGCCCAAGGGGCAAATGCCATCTTCGTGAAAATGAGATTTAAACATTTCTAATAGTAACATTCTTAGAATCAATGCACTTGATAAATATTTATTGAACAATTGAGAATATTACTTTCTAAACAAGTCTTTTCTTCTACAAATAAAGATGAAAAGAAGCCCCATCAATTTTTGATTTCTAAGTAAAAACCCAAATATCCAAATTGAATTTCTTTTCTTTACCTATGTATTATAATATTTTCTCTTAGTTAATTAAAATATTTAGTTAATTAAAATAATTAAAATATTTTCTATTTTCTATTTTCTATTAGTTAATTGTTTTCAGTTGAAAAAAAATTCATCACACTGTCTTAGAATTTGTAAAATGGTAATACATGGCTGAAGTCACTTTTTCCCATAGTTGGAACCTAAGTTTCATTTATGAAAGAGGAAGTGGTTTTCAACCCTGAGCAATACAATTTTCCCCTAATAAAGTCAGTCAGATAGAGGGAGAAAAGATACATGAGAAAGTAGAGCATATGTCAGAGAAAATATAAAAGCAAACTTGCAACTTAATCTATTCAGATTAGTTTTAGCTAATAGTTTACTATGATCCTCGAATTGCTTTTCTCTTTCAATGAGCACAGTCACTCAGCTTCCTTCTCTGAACCCTGGCTTTGCACCTTTCCTTCTCTGAAAGGACTTAAAACAAATGGATACTTGGTTTTTAGATTTGCTTTGTCTCTTCATCAGAGTCACTAAGAAAATAATTAACTAATGAATAATCAGTCTCCAGGCAACAAATCATAAGTTGGTATTTTAGCTCTCACTCTCTCCATAAATCAGAGCTGGGATTCTGGATGGAAAGAGAATCATTTGGCGAAGTGCTCCAGATAACAGGAGCAGGGGGCTAGGAGAGTGAAACACAGAGGGAGGAAAAGTGGCAGGGTGCATTTAAGATGGTCCAAAAGGGTGTGCAGAATAAGCCTCTGAAGACCACACCCCAGGGATGGAAAGAGGGAGAATTTATCCACCCACTCACATCCTGAATAGGTCAGAGGTGACCTTTGACCATTCCCAGTCATGCACATGCTCCAGTGCTAAACAGCTATGATTTCAGAGGAGCTCTGAGTTAGAAAGTGGGAGCTCTTGCAATGTGGCTGAGGTGAGGTGCCTCAGCTTATCTGAGTGAAGCTAGAATAAAAGGAAGAATATGAGGTGGGTTGAATAATGTGTCTAATACACAAAGCAGGCTGAAAGGGATTAGTTTAAAAAAATAGCTTGAAGGAAACAAAATACTAGTACATAAAACTGCTGCAGGTTTGCTTGGTTCTGGAATGATCTCTTTCCTTCACCTCCTAGAAGTGTACCTCGTTCTTCACTGCTGGCTTAACTCAGAGTTCTTGTCAAAAGTCTTATCAACAGAAAGTCAGATTTGCCCCATTCTGATTTAGCACTAAGCTCACTGCTCATCTAGATCTCTCTTTAGTTATATGAATTTGTGTGTATTTGTCATAGTAAATTTGACTATAAACTTCTTAAGAATGAGGGGCGGCATCATGTATCTCATTGTATTGACTCCCTTGGGCTTAATATAATGTTTTATCCTATGGCCACTCAAATCCTCAGCTTTTACACTGGCTGGAAGGTTACCACTGGAGACAGATTCACATCACATCTGTAGTACATTAATTCTTGATTTCTCACTGTAAATTAGAATTTTGATATCTTAGGTCTGGTTTGAGTAACTTGACATGACTTTATATTAGAACTGTAGCTGTGTTTGCAAGGCTGCAGGACAAACTTCAGAGCAAGCCTATCTCTCTCAATCAAGAGACTTTCACAATTTTCCCAAGAAGATTATAACATATCTGCTGTCTATACAGACATGGAGTTGCAAGTGTTAGACTCAAGTTTCCTCATAATTTCACTACCTCTATTAGTTTCATATTTTTTTAACCACATTAAGTAAATTCCTGTTTCATAGTAGTACAAGAAACCTACATAATAACATTATTAATACATTTTCTAGTCACATCTTAAAGCTAAGTTATCAAAAAATTGTGAGATCTAAGTTGTAGAAGCAACTGGAACCTTCTTTATTTTTTAAAAAAAGGTAAAACAAACGTATACTTAAACAATTCTTAAAATGTTAAACAAAATTAATTCCTTGAGATTTACTACATTATTGCTGCTACTACCTTTTTTGCTATTTCAACAGTTAATGCTTTGTAATTTGGAATCCAAACAGGTGACACAAGTGAAAATAATGTCTAAATAAGTGTAAAAACTAAAGTTTCTATTTTGTGTGTCAGAACCAAGACCCAAGATGAAGTTCATGGATAAAAATTTCATATATTATGGAAAGTAAATCACCAAGAAATAGTTACTTAAAATTTTCTACCCCAGTTTTGGGGCTTCCCTGGTCACTCAGATGGTAAAGAATTTGCCCGAATGCAGGAGACCTGGGTTTGATCCATGGGTTGGGAAGATCCCCTGGATAAGGGAATGGCAACCCACTCCAGTATTCTTCCTGGAGAATCTCATGGACTGCGGAGCGTGGTAGGCTAGTCCATGGGATCGAAAAGAGTCAGACACAGCTGAGCAACTAACACATACACACATTCCCCAATTTCAGGACTGAAGGAGGAGGGTCTTTTAAATTTTCTTCTGGAGAAAGTTTTTGATCTTTTCTATAAGTTTCAGGACCAGAAAACAAAATTTAATAATAAAGATTAATAAGTATTAATACTTCTCCCAGAAATTCTTCTGAACTTATCTATTAAAAAAATGTTTTTAGCTAAAGTCTGATCAATAAATGTGATGCTATGCTTGCATTTGCCCTGTCAGAGTCTATAATAGATGTTCAGTCAAAATATTTGTATGTTAGTCTTTATGAGAGAACCTCCCTAAAATTTCTCAAAATATCCCAAACTCCACACATCCCAAACTAAAATCACCCTATTCCCAGCCCTCAAATAAGCACCTTTTCCTTTAGTTCTTACCTTGATGAAGGCAAGAAACATCTACCCGCTTTGATCTGGGTATTCTCAACTCAACATTGCTAAGTATTAGAGAAATGCAAACAATGAGAAACACCTCACACCAGTCAAAATGGTTATCATAAAAAAAAAAAATCCACAAATAATAAATGCCAGGGAAGGTGTGGAGAGAAGAGAACTCTCCTGCATTGTTGGTGGGAATGTACATTGATACAGCCACTATGGAGAACAGTATGGAGGTTTCTTTAAAAACTAAAAATAGGTCTATCATACAACCCTGCAATCCCACTCCTGGGCATATATCTGGAGAAAAACAGGATAGGAAATGATACATGCACCCCAACGTTCTTACCCTAAAAAGGAAACTGATGTTGTTCCTTCTGGCCAGTTACCAAGTCCTCACACTTTTATCTACTTCCTTTCCTTCCCTATGTATCACTATAGCTGACGCTTTCCCCATTTCTGGGAATTATCTTGTATATATTCTGATAAACTGGTATAGCCCTTGAATTGGTTCAAGATGGCAGAGTAGAAGGATGTGCACTCCTTGAGAGAGCACTGGAATTACAACAAACTGCTGAACCATCATTGACAGGAAGATGCTGGAACCAACCAAAAAAGATATCCCACATATCCAGAGACAAAGGAGAAGCTGCAATGAGATAGTAGGAGGGGTGCAATCATGATAAAATAAAATCACATAATCACCAGGTAGGCTACTCATAAACTGGAGACCAATTATATCACAGAATTTCTACTGGAGTGAAGGTTCTGAGTCCCATGTCAGGCTTCCTAATGTGGGGGTCTGGCAACAGGAGAAGGAATCCCCAGAGAACCTGACTTTGAAGGCCAGTGGTATTTGATTCCAGGACTTCCACAGGATTGGGGAAAACAGAGTCCACTCTCGGAGGGCACATACAAAATCTAGTGCACATTAGAAGCNAGGAGAAGGAATCCCCAGAGAACCTGACTTTGAAGGCCAGTGGTATTTGATTCCAGGACTTCCACAGGATTGGGGAAAACAGAGTCCACTCTCGGAGGGCACATACAAAATCTAGTGCACATTAGAAGCCAGGGGAAGGGAGCAGTGACCCCATAGGAGACTGAACAAGACCTTACCTGCAAGTGCTGGAGGGTCTTTGCAGAAGAAGGGGGGCAGCTATGGTTCACCATGGAGACAAGGACACTAGTAGCAGCAGTTCTCAGAAGTACTCATTGGCATGAGGCCTCCATGAGGTCACCATTATCCACACCAAACAGCCTATAGGCTCCAGTGTTGGGCTGCTTCAGGCCAAACAACCAAGAGGGAAGGAACACAGCCATACCCATCAGCAGACAAGTGAGTTAAAGTTTAACTGAGCACAGACTTGTCCACAAAAGCAAGACCCAGCTCTACTTACCACCAGTCCCTCCCATCAGGAAACTTGCACAAAACTCTTAAATACTCCTTCTACGAGAAGGTAGACAGCAGAAGCAAGAACTGCAACCCTGCAACCTGTTGAATAAAAACCATTATCACAGAAAATTAGAGAAAATGAAAATGTGGAGGATTATGTCTCAGATGAAGGAACAAAATAAAACCCCAGAAAAGNCAGATATTGAAGAATGATTTGCGGATATTGAAGAATCCTTGCATCCCTGGGATGAAGCCCACTTGATCATGGTGTATGATCTTTTTAATGTGTTGTTGGATTCTGATTGCTAGGATTTTGTTAAGAATTTTTGCATCTATGTACATCAGTGATATTGGCCTATAGTTTTCTTTTTTTGTCATAATTTTTCTTTTTCTATTTCTTTTCTAAATTCAGTGGCTATCTCCTGGAGTCAGTTCAGTCACTTAGTCACATCTGACTCTTTGCAACTCCATGGACTGCAGCATGCCAGGCTTCCCTGTCCATCACCAACTCCCAAAGCTTGCTCAAACTCATCTTCATCGAGTTGGTGATGTCATCCAACCATCTCATCCTCTGTTATCTCCCCCTCCTCCAGCCTGCAATCTTTCCCAGCATCACGGTCTTTTCTAGTGAGTCAGTTCTTCGCATTAGGTGTCTGACGTACTGGAGTAGATGCCACCAATTTCTGTATTTACTTTCCTTCCTCCGCTCTTAATTATCTTAGTATTTTCTGTTCTTTCTACAGACAGAAATACCAATGCCAAGTAAAAACAGTTTAAAAAAATGCAACCCTTTTTCAGTTCTGTTTAATCTTGACTACAGATGCAAAATATTTCTATGTTAAATGTCCCAGATCTTCTTTCAGATTATAAAAAAGGATTTAAGCCCAAACCATGTGTAACAATGAATAAATGAAAAGTATTTGATCAAGATTTGGTTGGTCTAGTTGCTACTGATATTTTTAAATGAAGACAACAAGAATACAAGTCTTAGGCAATGAATTCTTGGAAAGTGGATAGAAATTAACATGTAAATGAAACCCAGGGTCAAAATCCAAGAAAATGTTACTAGGAAAAGATCCTATTTCAGTCTAGCTGAGTAAAATAGATGAACATCCCCTGGATACAGAGAATTGTGTTCTCAACTGTGCATATCAATCTTCCAGAAAACTGCAGACTGAGAAAGGAATACTAGGGAGCATTGCCAAGAGAAATTTGAATACTCTCTCTGTTGAGAAACACATTGTCTGCTAGCACTTTCAGTGTAAAGATGAGTAATCAGAAACAAGAACCAGTGCAACATGGAGTCTTTTAGAAATAGTGCCATATGAGCGAAAAGGGACATCATCCTGAAAGCTCAAATTTCTAAAAACCATCCATTTTAGGGACTCAAAGAAATTTTAGGAAAATAATAGTAGCATCTTCTATAGGATATGAGAAGATGGGCTGTCTCTATCAAGAGAAGAAAATTTATAAAGAAAAACAGGTTAAGAAGAAAAGGCATGAGATGAAATGGGAAATGGATAGAATAGGAGAGGATTGATAGAAAACTAAAAATTTCATTGTATTATTGACTTTCCACTGGAAGCTGTGAATGAAGAGCAGAAGCTGATACTGTGAAAATGGAGTCAGGAATCTGACGGACAATTTGATGAGGTCTTCCAAGAAATAGAGGGGAAAGGTAGAGATGAAAAGGAAGGTAAGGTGGAGAGACACAAAAGAGTCTACAGTCCAACCTAAGAATGATCTTCTTACTGAAAATTAAGATCAAATAAAATCAAACCGAAGCACTGATCAAAACACTATCAGGAAAGCTTTCCCGAGCTGAGTGCTTTTCCTGATATGATGTGATGGGAGGGGCCCAACCTCACTTACATTGTTGTCTTGGCAATATTTTTTGGCCTAAATCAAATCATGGGGATCGTATCTGGCTGGGGCCAGCTCCATGGGCACATGACCTGTGTGGTGAAATGTCCCCCATCCTCGATGGTGAGAGACGCACACTAACGTGGATGCACTTAGTGCTACTGAACTGGACAGTTAAATCGGGTTACAATAGTAGGCTTTCTATTTTGTGACTTTTATTGCATCTGGACTACAGATGCAAAATATTTCTATATTAAATGTTCCAGATCTTCTTTCAGGTTATAGAAAAAGAATTTAAACCTAAACAGTGTATAACAGTAAAAAAAAAATTTTAATAGCAAGATGTGTTCTAAATATAAATTATAAATGAACACTATAGTAAGTTACCAGTTTATAATCTTACAATCTCTAACTTGCTCTAAGCAAAATAAAAAATAAAAGTTTCAGCAATCTTTCCTCCAAAAATAAAAAAAACAAACACACACACACATCATCGTCATCATCCTTAGAAGAGACCCACACTTGGTTTAACGTCCTGTTGTCACTTGTCCTGAAATTCTTACTAATTTCTGAACAGACAGTCTTGCATTTCCATCTTGTGCATTTTCTTGCATCACAAATCATACAGCTATTCCTGAATCTGCCAAATCCACATTGTGAGACATTCTGCAAGACAACTGGCCCATATTATTTTTTTTAACGTCAGTTACTTAATAGATATCCCCTTCCCCACCCCTCAAAAACCCACTGCCCTAGAAAAAGCATAAAGAAGTACTCTTCCAGGTTAAAGGCAGTTAAGGAGATGTGATGACCCAAAATATTAATAATGTGCAAGCTTTAATTGGATCTTGAGTGGGTATATGTGTATGATGGGGGAATATCTACAAAAGACATTTTAGGGGAGAATATTTGGAATTTTTTAAATAAATAAGGACTATATATTAGATGGCATTGTACATTTAAACATTTATTGGGCATGAAAATTGCATTCTGTGTATGCAAAAGGAGGTCCTAGTTTTTAGCCAATACAGGCTGTGGTCAAGTGTCATGATGTTTGCAACTTACTTTCAAATGGTTTGGTAAAAATAAATGCATATAGTTTGGTCTAAGTCTTGTCTGACTCTTTTTGCAACCCAATGGACTGTAGCCCTCCAGGCTCCTCTATCAATGGGATTCTCCAGGCAAGAATACTGGAGTGGGTTGCCATTTCCATCTCCAGGGGACCCTCCCAGCTCAGAGATCGAACCCATGTCTCTTGCATTGGCAGGCAGCTCTTTGAGGCACCAGGGAAGCCCAAATGCATCCATGGACACAAGTAAAATAAATATGACCAAAGAACTCCCACAATAATCCTCTCAGCAAACTTCTTTACTAAGGGGGAGTTTTTAATGAGTATTTGTCCATTGACTTTCTAATTGGCTTACATCTCCAGAGTCTCCCTTTCCATGTTGCCAATAATACCTAAGTCCAGGTAGCTCCTCCCTGTGCTCTTTCAGCAACCAGCAGATGACTTCTCTTAAACACAGATGCTCTCAAGCCTGAACTCATCAGTCTATGGGCCCTGGTCCTGGAGGTTAAAATTTTACCTTTTAAACTTATCAAAGTCTTCACTCAATAAACATAAGTCTCTCCCTAGGGGTAACTGCCTATCAACTATTAAGAAAACAGGTTCTGAACGGTATATAAGAAGAGAAAAACAAAAACGCTAAGAACTGTGATTGTTCCAGTGAAGGGAAAATGGAAAATGTTACCTACAAAGTAGTAAAAAAGAAAGAAAGAAAAAAAAAAAGATCAACTTTGCCGTTCAAGAATCATCTACAGCCTTTGTTGAGAGAAAATGTTGTGGCCGTGAAATTTTATATTGAGTTAATTTTAGTTCATGTGTTAAGGTAACCAGTGTTCAAGGACTCAGAAAATAGAACTTGCATGAATCATAAAATCATTTTTGAAAGAATTACTTTGATACAGTTCAACAGACTGGATGACAAGTCAAAATTAAGAAAAATAGGGAAGTTATAATGTAAAAATTTAGAGAATCTTTGACGTGGTTTAGTAACTTCAGGATTACTCTCCACTGAATTCTGCTAGGAAGGTGGCAGCTTGCCCTTTTGTGCTTCTATTAGCGAGACTGTTTTTGTCCTCTTCCCCTTCCTGCCCACTGACACAAGGTGGATTTCTCAAGTCGCATTTTCCACAGTGCAGTGTGGATTGAGTCCCTGCTGTGGTTGATAGCTTGTAAGTGCTTTTCTGCTCATCTCTCCCTACCAAGCAATTTGATTGAAACACTGTGTCAACAAGAATTACCTAACAGAAGTCAAGTTGCTGAAAAAAAAAAAAAAAACCCATAATGGCTATTTTCATTGCCAAACAAATTGAGCAATGGTTTTTCTACATCCTGGCAACTCCTCTTCAAAATTGTGTCTTTTTTTTTTTTTAACTGGCTATGAAAAACAAATTAGTCAGGGTCAATCGGTTAGCAGTTACGAAGCCCATCCTCTTACTGTTCTTCTAGGGAATGATCAATCTTATTCACTACACTTAGTCGTGTGGGGTCTTGGCTAAGCAAAACTAGGATTCATGTTTGAACATGTCTGATGAATGCATGTGTCCACATGTATCCATCTACCTGAATTGAGTTGTACTGAGGAAGGGAAACTGGAGAAGTAGGTTTGTGTTGAGCACCTGGGGGAAAGCAGAATAGGTAGAGAGAAAGATGAGTGGGTGGAGAGAAAAGCTTGGCGCCTCTTTCATAATTTGCCTGCCTTGTTAACTTAGTTTCAAAGCTTGAAGAGAAAGGGGCTTCAGGCAGAAGGAACAGATTTCAGCGAGTTTTTGAGACTTGGAGCCATCAGAACATTATGCCATGGAGTAGAGAGAAGAAACATGGCTTCCACAAGTAAAAACTGCAAGGGGGCCAAACTGCACTGACAGTGATAAAGATAAAGTGCATATATATGGAAAAAACCCTATGATAATGCTATGAATTAAAATGCAAGTGTTAGTCACTCAGTCGTGTCTCGTCTTTGTAAACCTATGGATTGTAGTCTTCCAGGCTCCTCTGTCCATGGGGTTCTCCAGGCAAGAATACTGGAGTGGGTTGCCATTCCCTTCTCTGGGGGTGTCTTCCTGACCGAAGGATCACACCTGGATCTCCCAAATTGCAGGCAGATGTTTTACCATCTGAGCCACCAGGGAAGCCCTCCAAAATTAAATAGTTTAACACCACGGACACCCTTTTGCAAGGCTGTTGTTATTGTTTGGCCTCTAAGTCGTGTCCAGTTCTTTTGTGACCCTTCAGGTCAAAGCCTGCCAAGTTCCTTTGCCCATGGGGATTCTCTAGGCAAGAATACTGGAGTGGGTTGCCATGCCCAGCTCCAGGGGATCTTTCTGACTCAGGGATCAAACCCATATCTTCTGAATTGGCAGGCCAGTTCTTTACTGTCTGAGTCACTGAAATGAAAATGGTGACTGGAAGGAGGAAGGGAAACAATCACCAATTGTATTATAACAAAATTTGTTTTACTGTATGCATATTCTTATATTCAGTTCAGTTGTCCGTTCTGTCTGACTCAGCAACTCCATAGACTGCAGCATGCCAGGCTTCCCTGTCCATCACCAGCTCCTGGAGCTTACTCAAACTCATGTCCATTGAGTCAGTGATTTGATGCCATCCAACCATCTCACCATCTGTCGTCCCCTTCTCCCACCTTCAATGTATCCCATCATCATCCTAGGGTTTTTTCTAGTGAGTCAGTTCTTCACATCAGGTGGCCAAAGTATTGGAGTTTCAGCTGTAGCAACAGTCCTTCCAGTGAATATTCAGGACTGATTTCCTTTAGGATCTTGCAGTCCAAGGGACTCTCAAGAGTCTTCTCCAACACACAGTTCTAAAGCATCAATTCTTTGGCACTCTGCTGTCCAACTGTCCAACTGTCACACTCATACATGACTACTGGAAAATACATAGATGTGACTAGACGGACTTTTATTGGCAAAGTAATGTCTCTGCTTTTTAATATGCTATCTAGGTTGGTCATAGCTTTTCTTCAAAAGAGCAAGCATCTTTTAATTTTGTGGTGGGGCTCATCATCTCCAGTGATATTGGAGCCCCCAGAAATGAAGCCTGCTGCTGTTTCCATTATTTCCCCATCTATTTGCCATGAAGTGATGGGACCAGATGCCATGATCTTAGTTTTCTGAATGTTGAGTTTTAGGCCAAATTTTTCACTCTCCTCTTTCACTTTCAACACAAGTTTCTTTAGTTCTTCTTCTCTTTCTGCCATAAGGGTGGTGTCATCTGCATAGCTGAGATTATTGATATTTCTCCCCACAACCTTGACTCCAGCTTGTGCTTCATCCAGCCTGGCATTTTGCATGATGTACTCTGCATATAAGTTAAATAAACAGAGTGACAATATACAGTCTTGACATACTCCTTTTCCTATTAGGAGCCAGTCTGTTGTTCCATGTCCACTTCTAACTGTTGCTTTTTGACTTGCATACAGATTTCTCAGGAGGCAGGTCAGGTGGTCTGGCATTCCCATATCTTGAAGAGTTTTCCACAGTTTGTTACGAACCACACAGTCAAAGGCTTTGGAGTAGTCAATAAAGCAGAAGTTTTTCTGGAAATCTCATGCTTTTTCAAAGATCCAGTGGATGTTTGCAATTTGACTGCTGATTCCCCTGCCTTTTCTAAATCCAGCTTGAACATCTGGGAGTTCATGGTTCATGTATTGCTGAAGCCTGACTTGGAGAATTTTGAGCATTACTTTACTAGCATGTGAGATGACTACAATTGTGTGGTAGTCTGAGCATTCTTTGGCATTGCCTTTCTTTGGGATTGGAATGAAAACTGATCTTTTCCAGTCCTATGGCCACTGCTGAGTTTTCCAAATTTGCTGGCATATTGAGTGCAGCACTTTCACAGCATCATCTTTCAGGATTTGAAACAGCTCAACTGGAATTCCATCACCTCCACTAGCTTTGTAAATAGTGATGCTTCTAAAGGCCCACTTGACTTCACATTCCAGGATGTCTGGCTCTA
>SJYW01022976.1:144394-159292 GCA_006410735.1 Raphicerus campestris | reverse complement strand
GAACTGTAGCCCACCAAGCTCTTCTGTCCATGGGATTCTCCAGGCAAGAATACTGGAGCGGGTTGCCATGCTCTCCTCCAGGGGATCTTCCCAACCCAGGAATCAAACCCACGTCTCTTATGGCCCGTGCGTTGGCAGGCAGGTTCTTTACCACTAGCGCCACCCGGTGGCGCTATTAGGTATATATCTCGATGGGTTCCTTACCTTTAAGTAGGTTTCTCCTCTTACTTCATAGAGGAACTGGCACTCTGTCCTCTTCAGGATGGCTATGGTGGAGCCGCTGACATGGATTCTCAAGGCTGGAAATGCAAAATAGATCAATGAAAACCGCGTCCATTTTGAATGCTATCATAGGGCCCCGTTATGTTTCGCCTTGAGCCAGAATATTTACTATGAGTGCTCTTGACAGCTTAGATATTGTCATTAAAAAAAAAAAAAAAAAAACAACCACTTTAGAATAGCATCAGTGAAATGAGAACTATTATCAGACACGGGGGTAGGGTCTGGTGCTGGTTTTCAGGGTCCTGAGTGAGGAGGCTCTCTAGATTAAGCCCTGGAGCTTCTCATTCCAGCTCAGAGAGGGGAGCCCCTGGGCCTGGGTTTGGATTTTACTTTGTGGTGCTGAGCTAAAAAGCTGAAATTTGGTTTGGGGTATCCATGTAAATGGCAACCCACTCCAGTATTTTTGCCTGGAGAATTCCATGGACCGAGGAGCCTGGTGGGCTATAGTCCGTGGGGTTGCAAAGAGTTGGACACAACTGAGCAGCTAATGCTTTCTCTTTTACATGGATCTAAGAGTATTACATGGATCTAAGGACTTCCTGGGTGGTTCAGACGGTAAAGCATCTGTCTACGATGCAGGAGACCCGTGTTCGATCCCTGGGTTGGGAAGATCCCTTGGAGAAGAAAATGGCAATCCACTCCAGCACTATTGCCTGGAAAAATCCTACGGACAGAGGAGCCTGGTAGGCTACAGATTATGGGGTCGCAAAGAGTTGGACACGACTTCACGCTCACATTCAAGAGCATTCCAGGTACAGCATGCCTGAATGCACTGCAAACAAACCCAGACTAATAAGAACTGAGCCATAAAGGAAGAAAAAAACTGTGACCAGTAAATGGCAATATGTAGCAAGGACTGGACTGACCCCGGCTCACAGCCAGTCAATGTGAAGAGTCATTCTTCACCTCACTGGCAGTATTATGCATGTTTATCCTACAGTTCCCCTTGGCTGGGAGACAGAATCTTTGTCCTCTAAGAAAAGTCCTCTCCTTTCTTACGGAGGCCAGTGGATTCCATCCGAGAGGCTGTGTTGACTGTATCTCCGAACAGGCAATAACGAGGCATCTTGATCCCCACGACTCCAGCAGCACAGGGACCTGTGAGGGACAGAAAGCAAGAACGTGGAGGCCACGGAAGTCACAGAGTGATAAGGTGGGTGAGCCTCTTCTCAAGATCACAATCAATGCTCAATGCCTCATTAGATGGGAGAAGTGGTTTAAGGGATAAAATGTGAGCTGTGACCTTGGCTCCAAATGAATGTACTTGTCAGGGAATAGCATCATNTCTCCGAACAGGCAATAACGAGGCATCTTGATCCCCACGACTCCAGCAGCACAGGGACCTGTGAGGGACAGAAAGCAAGAAGGTGGAGGCCACGGAAGTCACAGAGTGATGTTAAGGGGGGTGAGCCTCTTCTCAAGATCACAATGCTCAGTGCCTCATTAGATGGGAGAAGTGGTTTAAGGGGTAAAATGTGAGCTGTGACCTTGGCTCCAAATGAATGTACTTGTTAGGGGATAGCATCAGTATCCAAATCACGCTTTCAGGAAGCGTTTTGCTCTAGCATAGAAAAGCACATTTTCGAGAAACAAGAAGACATTTTGAGATCAGCTTGCAAAGGTGGAAAATGCTTAATATATTACACAGAAGACTCTCAAGAACGACGGAGACTGTCTCACCACCTTCTCGCTGTGCCAGCCACACAGCCCAGAGCTCTGAATCATTGGTGGGCACAGTGCCCTTGAAGGCTCAATGGCTCGTCTGTTTTATTTTTGGGCTTCCTTGGTAGCTTAGCTGGTAAAGAATCCGCCTGCAATGCAGGAGACCCCCAGTTCGATTTCTAGGTCGAGAAGAACCCCTGAAGAAGGGATAGGCCACGCTCTCTAGTATTCTCGGGCTTCCCTGGTGGCTCAGACAGTAAANGGAGACCCCCAGTTCGATTTCTAGGTCGAGAAGAACCCCTGAAGAAGGGATAGGCTACCCTCTCTAGTATTCTTGGGCTTCCCTGGTGGCTCAGACAGTAAAGAATCTGCCTGCAATGTGAGAGACCTGGGTTCAACCCTGGCTTGGGACGATCCCCTGGAGGAAGGTATGGCAACCCCTCCAGTATTCTTGCCTGGAGAATCCCGATGGACCGAGGACTCTGGCAAACTGCAGGCCACGAGGTTGCAAAGAGTCCCACGTGACTGAGTGACTAAGCACAGCACAGCACAGCATTTTAGGGATTGGTGGCCTGATGATGGAAGACTCAGATGACAAGGACTTGGAATCTTCTTCTGTGTGCTTTCCATGTACCACATGAATGCAGCAGGAAGGGGGAGCCTACGACACAAGGATACCCCAAAAGGCAGAATAAAAGCCAAGGCCAGATGATGCACAGGGGCATATTAGACAGGGAAGGAGGGCTGCTCAAGCAAGTGTTTGTGTGGACAGACTGAACGCAAGGAGTTAAAATTTGTATAAGTTAAAGATTAACTCGGAAACTGCAAAACCAGGTTTTGGATAGAGGCAACTATTGATTTACTGGTTTGTTTATCAGGTTTTGATCTATATGAGTTTCTTTATAGATCTTTCCTTTGAAGACTGTGTTTACAGACACTGAAAAAAACAGAACATTAATCTGTGCATTGCTTATGTACACTTGAAAAAAAAAATACTGAGTACTGAATCTTCCCTGTTAGACTCAGTGAAAAAATACAAAACGAAAACAGTAGCAGCAGCAGCTACTCGATTAGATCTCTGAGGAAGCTAAAATATGACACAGATAAACTTATCTACAAAACAGATTCACAGACAGAGAGAAAAGACTTGTGGTTATCAAGGAGTAGGGGAGGGATGGATCAGGAGTTTGAGATTAGCAGATGCAAACAGTTTTATATATGCGTATAACCAAATCACTTTGCTGTACACCACAAACGAACACAATATTGTAAATCAGCTATACTCCAATTAAAAAGAAAAGGTCTCTAAAACTTCTCAATCCCATCAGAAAGATAATAAAATCCACTTAAGATTCTGTAATATTTTACTGGAAAAAAAATTTACGGAAGTCAGAGATGGGGAGAGGGAGGGAATGGGGAAGAGATAAATAGTAAAGGTGCTGTGTTGTGCTTAGTCGCGCATTCGTGTCCAGCTCTTTGCTGCCACGTAGAGTGTAGCCTGCCAGGCTCCTCTGTCCATGGGGATTCTCCAGGCAAGCAGACTGGGGTGGGTTGCCATGCCCTCCTCCAGGGGATCTTCCCAACTCAGGGACTGAAGGACTGCACTGCGTTGCAGGCGGCTTCTTTACCATCTGAGCCACCAGGGAACAGGGTGACTTAAATAGGAGGTCTGGAGCTTGTTATTTTAATTGTGGTTGGTGTTTATCACTCCATGAGTGCTGTTGTGACTGTTGTTTCCTAGAACTCTTCAGACACTTTTTATAGGTCTAATTATGTCAGGATGTGTAACTGGACCTCGTATCTGGCAGGCGGATTCAAGAGTAAGCCTCATGTGAAAATTGATCTCGTCTGAGGATCCTTCAACCTGTCTAATTTAGTTGGCATGCAGAGGTACACACCGTTCCCGACTGCTACAGTGCTCAGCTGCCTACCGGAGTGAATTCCAATGCGAATCCATATTGGGAGGCCAGGAAGATGCTCCAGCTCAAAGGTCCCCACGAAGCTGAGGAGGTCCAGGGCCATCTTGGCAATGTCTATTGCATGCCGGTTGCCATTTCTCTTAGGCAAACCGCTGGCCACCATGTAGGCGTCGCCAATGGTTTCTACCTGTGGAAGCAGTTTCTCATCAGCGAATCTGTCCCTTCTAAAGGCACCAGAAAGTAAACAGAAGCAGTTTATTGCACATCAAATTCAGAAATGTTCGAGAACTCGTATGAGCATAGCCCTGTACACTTATTCTGGAACTAGTTCAAGACTAGTATTATGCTAATTTCTTCAGGGTTTTTATAGCTTAGTTAGGATGTGGTGTGTGCATGTTCAGCCATGTCCAACTCTCTGTGGCCCTATGGACTGTAGTCTGCCAGGCTGTGTGGTTGAAATTTTCCAAGCAAGAATACTGGAGCAGGTTGTCATTTCCTTCTCTAGAGGATCTTCCTGACCCAGGGATCAAACCCGCATCACCTGCGTCTCCTGCACTGGCAGGCAGATTCTTTACCACTTCGCCACCTAGAAAGCCATAGCCTACTTAAAAAGTTGATAAAACAACTATAAAGGATTTTAATTGAATGAAGTACTTTATAATAATGTAAGTCATGCAGAGGTGGTGACAATTCTATAGTGTTGAAACAATCTGAATGGCTTTATGTAATTTTAGGAAACCATCTCTAATTATCAGAAAAGTCATNATAAAACAACTATAAAGGATTTTAAATGAATGAAGTACTTTATAATAATGTAAGTCGTGCAGAGGTGGTGACAATTCTATAGTGTTGAAACAATCTGAATGGCTTTATGTAATTTTAGGAAATCATCTCTAATTATCAGAAAAGTCACGTTTAGCCCTTTACTTTTCAAAAACTATTTGATAAAAAAATAATTGTAGGTTCCTCTAAGACATAAAGGGGCTTGCCTGGTGGCTCAGGTGGTAAAAAAATCTTCCTGCAAGGCAGAAGACCTGGGTTGGACCCCTGGGTTGGGAAGATCTCCTGGAGAAGGGCATGGCAAGCCACTCCAGTATTCTTGCCTGGAGAGTCCCACGGCCAGAGGAGCCTGGTAGGCTACAGTCCACAGGGTTGCAAAGGGTGGGATATGACTGAGTGACTTTCGTTTTCAGTTTACTAAAGACATAATACACATTTTTGTACCATATGCTTCCGAACACTTCTCTTGTAATAGGAAGTAGACTTATATTAACATTATTCTTTGATATTCTCCCTTTTAATTTCATTTTCATAATCATATGCATGGTTCATATGTGTTGGTTAATTTCTTCTTTCTGAATATCTCTAAAATGCATAATCACTATTCAACCGGAGCTCCTGTTAGTAAGACTTTCTGATCTACACAGGGTGAGAATTTCAACTTCTGACCACTCTTATTCTTCCACTTCACTTGTAGCGCAGACTCAACCACTAATTTACTAACTCTTAAATGACAAAGGCAAAGACCTGAGTAAAGTCAGCTCTCTGAATCTATAGGTTCCACACTGTGGATTCAATGAACCATGATTCAAAAATGTTTAAACAAAACTCCAGAAAGTTCCAAAAAGTAAAAGTTGAATTTGCCACAACTCCACCAACTATTTTACATAGCATTTACATTGTATTAGGTGGTATAAGTAATCTAGAAATGATTTAAGAGTACATGGATATGTAGGTTGTATGCAAATACTATGTTATTTTACGCCAGGGACTTGAGCAGCTGGGGATTTGGGGATCCGTGACAATCCTGGAAGCATCCTGAGGCAGAGGTGCTTAGGGGTAGTGAAGGAGAACTGTAGAAACAGGAACAGCCAATTCTGGCTCTGCTGACCTGGGGCCAAACCATCATTCAGCCTGTTAGATGGGGCGGTTACCTTGTACACGTCGTGGTGGTCCAGAATGTGGTCAAAGTTCTTATAGATGTCATTGAGCATGTCCACCACTTCCATGGGGGTACTGTACTTGCAGATGGTAGTGAACCCTACAATGTCACTGAAGTAGACTGTGACTTCCTCGTAGAGCTCAGGCTCCACGAAGCCTTTCTCCTTCAGAGACTTGACCACCAGCCTAGATGAGGAAGGGAAAAACAGGGCCTTCAATTCCAGTAAATTCCTTCTTCCTCTACGGAAATCTTTGAGACAGTACTAACTGTTCACCAGGAATTCTAGAACTGAGGATTTCCAGTGAGTGGTCTGGCGAGGAACCAAAGACAGTCTGCAAATACCAAGTCTAGGAACATATCACACACACAGAGCACATGTATGTGGCCTCAGACGAATAGGAGGCTCAGCATTAATTTAATACCTGATTATAACTCTAATAAATGTGAGTGTCAGTTGCTCAGTCGTGTCCAACTCTATGTAACCCCAGGGACTGCAGCCTGCCAGGCTCCTCTGTCCATGGAGTTTTCCAGGCAAGAATACTGGAGTGGGTGGCTATTTCCTCCTCCAGGGGATCTTCCCCACCCAGGGATTGAATCCGGTCTCCCACATTGCAGGTGGATTCTTTACCAGCTGAGCCACCAGGGAAGCCTTCCTCCACCAAAGATGGCTCCTATTTTATTTTTAATTAATTTTTACTGGAGCACAGTTGCTTGATTAATAAATATAATATGTTAGCTTCTACTGTATAGCAAAATTAATCAGCTGTACATATACATATATCGCCTCCACTCTGCACTTCCTTCCAGCTTAGGCCACCACAGAGCAGTAAGCAGAGTTCCCTGTGCAATTCAGTCGATTCTCATTAGTTTCCTATTTTATGTGTGTGTGTACGTGTTAGTTGTTAAGTTGTGTCTGACACTACTGTGACACAGTGGACTGCAGCCCAACAAGCTCCTCTGTCCATGGGATTTCCCAGGGAGGAATGCCTGAGTCAGTAGCAATTCCCTTCCCTAGGGGATCTTCCCAATGCAGGGATCAAACCTGGGTCTCCTGCATTGCAGGCAGATTCTTTACCATCTGAATCACCAGGGAAGCCCCAGCATCTATTTTACACATAGTATCAACAGTGCAAATCTGCCAATCCCAATCTCCTTAGTTTTCCCACGCACCCCTTTCCCACTCGGGGTCCATACATTTGTTTTCTACATCTTTGTCTCTGTTTCTGCTTTGCAAATAAGCTCATCCATATCATTTCTTGTAATATGGCCTCTACTATGAGGCTGAAAGAAGATGACAAAGAGATTAATGCTTTAATTTTCATTTTTATATGAAGGAGAGATAGTGACTGGCCTAAGGTCTCAGACTCAGTAACAGTGGCCAACAGTAACAGTGGCCACTCAGTAACAGTGGCCAACAGGTGCTGGAACATAGGTCACTCTAACTCTGCCATCCATGCTCCTCAAGGCACTGGAAAACTATCTCTTTCTTTTAGCCATTTAGACAGTGCAAACTGGGACAAAGCTTAGCAAGAACGTGCANTTAATGCTTTAATTTTCATTTTTATATGAAGGAGAGACAGTGACTGGCCTAAGGTCTCAGACTCAGTAACAGTGGCCAACAGGTGCTGGAACATAGGTCACTCTAACTCTGCCATCCACGCTCCTTCCAAGGCACTGGAAAACTATCTCTTTCTTTTAGCCATTTAGACAGTGCAAACCGGGACAAAGCTTAGCAAGAACGTGCATCTTTAAACACAATGATCTGATGAAGAAAATGCAAAAGGGAACAATCCTATATAAATGTAGAGAAGGGACTTCCCTTGTGGTCTGTGACTAAGACTCTGCACTCCCAGTGCAGGGGACCCAGGTTCGATCCCTGCTCTGGGAACTAGATGCCACATGCCCTAACTAAAATTTCACATGCTGCAAATAAAGATCCTGTGTGCTGCAACTAAGATCCAGAACAGCCAAACAAATACATAAAAATAAAGTAAGAAAAGTACAGAGAAAACCAATGCTAGACAAATATGCTTTGGCTTTCCACCTTAAGGGCTGAGGCACAACTCTGGAGTCCTGTACAGTCACATCCGTGGAAGGACTTCCTTACCTTGGGAGCAACATGAAATTAAGTTGGTCAGCCCTGTCCCTCTCTGCCTTGTACAGCTGTGTCCTTTCCTCCACCAGATGTTCCAGGTTCCGGGAATACAGCTGTAGACGTCGGATCAAGGTATCCATGTAACTTTCATTTTTTTGGTCATGGAAAAGGCTGTAGGTAGAGACAGATAAAGAGCTCTCCATATTATTAAGAAAACATAAATATTCATTAAAGCAATAGGCAGATATTATGAACAGGTAATTAAAGAAAGAAAGAAAATGGCCAACAAATATGGCAAAAAAATTTAATCTCGGGAAGGATCAAAGAAATAGAAAAGAATTTTAAAAAAAAAGAAAAACAAATGTTAGCACAATGGCAATCAATGTAAGTAAGATGGAGGAAAAATATATATTATAGTCTTCCTGGAGGGAAATACGGTAAAATGCATCATAAATCTTAAGAATGCTTATGTGAACCAGCCTCTCAATTTTACTTAGAATTATCCAAAGGAAACTATCACAAATGTGCTGAAAGTGAACTATAAAGAAAGTAGCAGTTATTCCTCACAAGCAATCATTTAAAAATTACCCTAAATGTGTAACAAAAAGTAATTAAATTATTATGAAATGATGGACTATCAAATACAAATTAAAATCACAAAGTACACAGAAAGAAACTTCTTTTACATTATTTAAGTGAAAAAAGCCAGTCTGTGTAACAGCAAACATTATCATCTCATTTTTAATTTTTGAAAACTGGTCATTACTTGTTGAAAAATAGGTGATTTTTTTTCTTTCTTGTTTGCTTATTCATATTTTTAAAAGTTTTTATAAGGAACAACTTGCAATAAAAGGAAACATAAGAAAAGAACCTCGAAGGGCAGAAAGCATCACAACATTATAGAGCAATTTTCCTTCAATTAAAAAATAAATTTAAAAAAAGGAAAGAACCAAGTAAAGTAAATCCGAGCCTTATATTATCCCTCAGAATAGAGAGTCAGGGTCCTAAAGCAAAAGCCCTAAGTCTAATATGTTAGATTGAGATGACTTAGATGAGATGCCAGCTCTTCGTGAGCCTGTGACCTGCCTGGGTGCAGACCCCAGTCGGAAATTACAGCTGTTGTGAGAACTGGAGACAATGTTCATGACACAACCCAAGGGATGAATAAATTCTACTGTTTTATCATCATAACAACAATTAAACTTGCCATTTCTGTGCTCAAAAAGACAGATTGTGTTGTAATCCCCTTGGCATGTGGTGGGATGTTTGTTAAAAATTTAATACATTTCTTACTATGTTGTAAAAAAAACAACAACCCAAAACAGGAAATTAACACGTGACTTCCCTCGTAGCTCAGTCGGTAAAGAATCAACCTGCAATGCAGGACACCCAAGTTTGATTCCCGGGTCAGGAAGATCCCCTGGAGAAGGAAATGGCAACCCACTCCTGTGTTGTTGCCTGGAGAATCCCATGGACTGAGGAGCCTAGCAGGCTCCAGTCCACGGGGCTGCAGGAACTGGACACAGCTGAGCGACTAAAGCACCACCACCACCACAGTATTATTAACTAATGTATAGATTTTGTTTAAATTTCACAAAATTTTATGCTAGTATCCATTATTTGTTTTTATACCTTATTCAAGATTTCACATTGTATTAGCTGCACTGAGTAGCCTCAGCTGTATGCAACAAATTCTGGTAAATTCTCTCTTGTTTTTATTCTAAGAATTCTCTAATTTTCCTTGTTATACCTTCTTAGATACAACTATCATTTAAAAGTAGACATTTAATTTGCAAATACTTGGGGTTTTTAAAATACCTTTGATTTTAATTTCTCATTTAAATGCTTTCTTCTCTGCAATCACCGTGTTTTTTCATTTTTCTGACTTTATTGAGGCTTTCAATGGCTAGGTCTCTCTTGGTAAATGCCACATTTGAACCTGAAAATATGTGGGTATCTTCAAGTATCTTTTGATATTGATTTCTAACATAATTTCACAGTGATAAGAAAACATACTTTGCATGATTTCCATACCTTTAGATCATGAAAGGAGAAGGCAATAGCACCCCACTCAGTACTCTTGCCTGGAGAGTCCCATGGACGGAGGAGCCTGGTAGGCTACAGTCCATGGGGTCGCAAAGAGTCAGTCACAACTGAGCGACTTGACTTTCACTTTTCACTTTCATGCATTGGAGAAGGAAGTGGCAACCCACTCCAGTGTTCTTGCCTAGAGAATCCTAGGAACAGAGGAGCCTGGTGGGCTGCCGTCTATAGGGTCGCACAGAGTCAGACACAACTGAAGTGACTTAGCAGCAGCAGCAGCAGACCATGAAATGTTTGCACCTTATTTCATGTCCCTGGATATGTTCCAGAGACTCCTAGTTTATAGTTGATGGGAACCTGAATAGAATTTGTATCCTACTGTTGTATGAAAATTGTATAAATCTTAATTATATTGAATTGGTTCAGGGTGCTTTTCAGGTCTACTATATCCTTCTACTTTTCTATATATTCATTCTATTAACTTTTGAGAGTTTGACATTGAAACTCCAACTAAAAATCTTATCTTAAATTATAAGATACTTTAAAAATAATTGTACTATAAAATAATTTAAAAATACTTATACTATAAAATAGTTAAAAAATAATTGTACTATATAGTGGAACTGAAGTGTAACTTTGTTCTGTATTTTCCAAGTCTCCTGTAAATGTGTTATCATACTTTCATAATTTAAAAAATAAAAAAGAAAGAGAAAAAATTTCATACATTTCTGAATTCTATCACAGATCTGTTACAACTGGAAACTGCTAGGTTTGGGAAGAAGAGAAGTTTTTTAACGAGGTCCCCAGGCGAGTCTCACCAGAAACCATAAAGAAATCTAGCTGGGTAGAAAGAATGAGGGAGCAGGTGGAAAGGATGAAGATGGATAATCTGATTTCATGATGAACTGATTCAATTAAAACAGTTTCCTCAACCCTGGCTGTGTATTTTAATCACCTGAGGAGCTTATTTAAACTCCTGATGATACCCTGCACCCAGATCAATTACATCAGACTCTCTCAGGTAGGACTCCGGCATCAGTAGTTTGCAAATATCCCCAGGTGATTTCAATGTGCAGCCAAGTAGAGGACCACCACATTAAAGGCTAAATACCAGGGGCCTAGTTTTATCTTCATGAGCTCACATTTCATCTGTCACACATACAGTTTCATCTGCTCTTAGTAATAGATCTGGGAAGGAATGAAAAAGGGCAAGATTGAAATCATTTATTATTTCCTGTTCTTTCCCCACATTGGGTGGTTCAGATCAAGCAATCAATGGCCACACTTCCATTGTCTTCACTCTACCCCAGAGGTCCCCAACATTTTTGGCACCAGGGACTGGTTTCATGGAAGATAACTTTTCCATGGACTGGGCGGTGGGGGTGGGGGAGGGTATGGTTTCGAGATGATTCAACGACGTTACATTTACTGTGCACTGCATTTCTATTTTGTGGCAATCTCAGGATACTCTGCCCTGACTTTAGGGTTAGGGTTCATGCTTCTATGAGAATTGAATGCTGCTGCTGATTTGAAAGGAGGCAGAACTTGGGTGGTAACGTGAGCAAGGAGAAACAGCTGTAAATACAGATGAAGCTTCCCTAGCTGGCCCCCAACCCTGCCTCACCTCCTGCTGTGTGGCCTGGTGTGGGAGGGGAGTGGTTTGGACCACCACTCCACCCCATCTCACTCCTGGGCTTTATGTAGCTTCACTAAGTGTCTGAGTCTTTGACTTAACGAAACTACAGAAAGAGCTAGAAGGAACTGCAGGAATCATCTACAGAAAATTCATTCCAATTTTACCAGCAACAAAATTGGTAACCATAACTAGCTATTATTAGATTCTAGCCTAGAAACGGGATCTCCTAGAGCTATTTTTCTCACTGCATTGTACCTATTCCCATACATGGGAAATCTAAAATTCAGTCTTACTGGATAACAGTATGTTACTTTTCTCTTGATCCTGAATTATACTCTGATTCAGCCAAAGTTCCTGATCTTACGCTTTTTAAAACTCTAAGGAACTTGCTGATGTTAAGAATTATCCAGGGGTTTTAAGATCCCCAGGATTCTACTAGACTTCTAAATCCTAATTACCTGCAGAAGGGTAAGGGAACTATATTTTTTTAACAGATATAATCATGATCGGTCAGAATCTATTTTCTAATCAGGCTCGTTTTGCCCTTGAACATAGTACTTAGCTTTTCAAGTGATTATTTCTTGAGAAAATGGTCTGTTCATCTCCATATCATTTTAATTTTTTGGAGACAGGTATTACAATCTGTGATTTTTCATTAGAAAAGGCATTCTCATACTTAGCTACCACTGAATGTCGACTATTATTAGAAAAAACTGAAGTTAGTGGGGAAAAGTAAAAATGTCCGCCATACCCAAATATCTTGGCCAGGGTATTCTCAATTTTCTTGAAATCTGGCCTTTTTTCTGGATCTTCCTCCCAGCAGTTTTTGACAAGCAGATAGACCTGGAAGAAAGAAGAGGGCGAACTGAAGTAACTCAGAAAAAGACAAATGCCATATGGTATCACTTATATGTGAAGTCTAAAATATGGCACAAATGAACCTCTCTATGGAAGAGAAACAGATTCACAGGCTTAGAGAACACAGCTGTGGTTGCCAGAGGAGCAGGGAGAGGGAAAGGCTGGGAGTGTGGGGTTGGTAGATGCAAACTACTACCTTTAAAATAGATAAAAACAAGGTCTTACTATCGATAGAACAGGGTACTATAGCCAATCCCCTTGGGATAAACTATAATGGAAAAGAATATGAAAAAGAATGTATAAGTGTGTCACTGTGCCGTACAGCAGAGATTGGCACAAGACTGCAAATCAGCTGTACTTCCAATAAATGAATAAGAGGTGGATTAGCTTAGAGGGTGGTATCCTATACTATTCTGTTTCGTGATGTAAGCAACTGAAGCAGGGAACATTTTTAGAACATCTCAACTCTCACACCGAGTATGAAACGGCCCAGTTCCCTGTGGTCATCATTGGCTGTACTACCGTGCCTCACCCTTCCTTTCCATCCTAGGCTAAGGAAAAATGGCAAGATTGATTTGGACCAGGTGGGATGGGAGAGACAAACGCCTTACGGACATTTGNTAGGAAGGGAGGAGGAGACTTCTAGAAGGAGAGAGCGGTCCCCATCTCTGGTGTGAGTCCAGTCTGGGCTCCCACCCACTTCTGCCCAGGTCCCACCACGGCTCCACCCCTCACAAGCCTCCCCCACTGCCTCAGAACCCTGAACTACACTTTGTTCTTTTGAGTTAAGCCTAAAACATCGTGTTGCTCTATATTTTATTAAAATGAATGTAAATTATAATAAAATAACATATTTTATTATAAAATGTTATACTCCTAAGAGTATAACTCATCTACCCCTTGTTGGAATGACAGAATTTTTATGAGTTAATTCATCATTAGCCGCTCACCTGGCTAACGAGGAGGTCTTTGGGACAAGTTGCCAAGAGGAGGAAGGTTAGAAGTGACTCACACCAGCCCCAAGCATCCTGGAGGTGGGAGGGGGCTTCGGCATGGGGAGATCGTGTACACCTGTGGNCAAGTTGCCAAGAGGAGGAAGGTTAGAAGTGACTCACACCATCCCCAAGCATCCTGGAGGTGGGAGGGGGCTTCGGCATGGGGAGATCGTGTACACCTGTGGCTGATTCATGTCAATGTATGGCAAAACCAATACAGTACTGTAAAATAGAATAAAGTATTAAAAAAAATAAAAATAAAAGAAATTTAAAAATAAATAAATAAGTCACTCTTAAAAAAAAAAAAAAAAAAGAAGTGACTCACAGCATGGGGAGTCATTGTTATGCCGAGTTACAGACCAGCTGGGGAGCAGGCGGCCAGGGGTTAGCTGTAAGAAGAGGTTTTCCCATGCTGAGAATCAGACAGGACCAGAAGAAGACCCACAGGGATCGGCCAGAGTCAGTGAGAGGGGAAAATGCCACGTGACTGGATGGGCAATGGTTCGAGCTCTGGGTAAGGAAGCAAGACTCAGGGGCCAGAGGATGAAGAACATATCCAAGGCTAGAATGGAGAGGGTTAGCAAACCAAGGCAGCCAGAGGGAGATATGTCAGCAAAGTTCAAGGGGAGGGCAGCAGACAGAAAACAATGATAAAGATGCAGAGGATTCATGTGAGGATAAAACACCTTTGCTTGTAAGAAAGTGTCACCACCTTGCTCTCATTTGATCCCTAAGCATCCCTGTAAGTTCAGTTCAGTCGCTCAGTCGTGTCTGACTCTTTGCGACCCCGTGAATCGCAGCACACCAGGTCTCCCTGTCCATCACCAACTCCCGGAATTCACTCAGACTCACGTCCATCGAGTCAGTGATGCTATCCAGCCATCTCATCCTCTGTCGTCCCCCTCTCCTCCTGCCCCCAATCCCTCCCATCATCAGAGTCTTTTCCAGAGTCAACGCTTCACATGAGGTAATTATTCAGCTTTAGCATCATTCCTTCCAAAGAACACCCAGGACTGATCTCCTTTAGAATGGACTGGTTGGATCTCCTTGCAGTCCAAGGGACTCTCAAGAGTCTTCCTTTTAGGACTGCCCAAATAAGGGACTGAGGTTCAAATGGTTTAAATGACACAATCAAGGCTTGAGAGGGTAAAAAGAACACTAATGAGATGGATGAAACTGGAGCTGATTATACAGAGTGCAATAAGCCAGAAAGAAAAACACCAGTACAGTATACTGACACATATATATGGAATTTAGAAAGATGGTAATGATGACCCTGTATGCGAGACCGCAAAAGAGACACAGATGTATAGAACAGACTTTTAGACTCTGAGGGAGAGGGAGAGGGTGGGATGATTTAGGAGGATGGCATTGAAACATGTATACTATCATGTAAGAAACGAAGCGCCAGCCTGTGTTCAATACAGGATACAGGATGCTTGGGGCTGGCGCACGGGGATGATCCA
>SJYW01022976.1:103308-124467 GCA_006410735.1 Raphicerus campestris | reverse complement strand
CCACAGGTGTACACGATCTCCCCATGCCGAAGCCCCCTCCCACCTCCAGGATGCTTGGGGATGGTGTGAGTCACTTCTAACCTTCCTCCTCTTGGCAACTTGTCCCAAAGACCTCCTCGTTAGCCAGGTGAGCGGCTAATGATGAATTAACTCATAAAAATTCTGTCATTCCAACAAGGGGTAGATGAGTTATACTCTTAGGAGTATAACATTTTATAATAAAATATATTATTTTATTATAATTTACATTCATTTTAATAAAATATAGAGCAACACGATGTTTTAGGCTTAACTCAAAAGAACAAAGTGTAGTTCAGGGTTCTGAGGCAGTGGGGGAGGCTTGTGAGGGGTGGAGCCGTGGTGGGACCTGGGCAGAAGTGGGTGGGAGCCCAGACTGGACTTACACCAGAGATGGGGACCGCTCTCTCCTTCTAGAAGTCTCCTCCTCCCTTCCTAGGGTACTGCCACTAAGTCATTCAGGTCGATGAATTCTCTCTTTGAAAATCCAATGATCTTACAGTCGCTTACAATTACAGTCATAGGTTTTGATGAGAATCAAATGGAAAGATGCAATGTGAAATGTAAATGATTGTAAGATTATTGGATTTTCAAAAAGAGCATTCATTGATTTCTTCCTGACACGTGCCTGAGATAGATTGATCTTTTCTTAATTAAAAAAAATTTTTTTTAATTATTTATTTTTTTAGTCACACTGCAAAGCATGGGGGAATCTTAGTTTCCTGACCAGGACCCAAACCTGTGCCCACTGCAGTGGAAGTGTGGAGTCCTAACCACTGGGCTGCTGGTGAGGTTCCTGGTCTTTGTCAATAGCATTTTTATTTTTGTGGCTCAGGATGTAATAGGAGTATTACTCTGCTGCATGGCCCATTTCTGGAGGAAAGGGAGACCTAGTCCTTGCTCAGTCATGAGAGGATCTGAGCCACTCAAGTGTCATGTGCAGGACTCGGCGTGGGATGCCCAGAGAGGTGGTGGAGAGGCTCCAAACACAAACCTGACTCATGGGGCAATTTCATTTTTGCTGATTCTAAGGAGGGAGGTGTCTCAAGTCACACTGCCCTGTCGGCTTGGCCCTATTCCTAGGGACCCCGCTCATTCCTTCATGTGGAGGTTCTGGGACTCTACCTCCCCCTAGCTTGCTTTGGGATAAAACCTCTGGGATTTCCCTGGTGGTCCGGTAGTTGAGAATCTGCCCTGCTAATGCAGGGAACACGGGTTTGATGCCTGGTCTGGGAGGATCTCACATGCCATGGAGCAACTAAGCCTGGGAGCCCCAACTACTGAGCCTGTGCTCTGTAACAAGAGAAGCCGCCACAGAAAGAAGCCAGAGCACCCCAACCAGAGGGTAGCCCTCGCTCGCTGCAACTAGAGAAAGCCTGTGAGTAGCAACAAAGACCCACGGCAGTCAAAAATAAACGAATTAAAATCTGAAAAAAAAACCCAAAACCTCTGATGGTTAAGTGTTAGTGTCACACTTACACTGGGTGGGTTCAGATTGTGGCCCGTTCTTGAAATTCTAGCCCCGTTGACTCAAAGAGCTCAGAAACAATGAAACAGGTCCAGGCATCAGGCACATGAGAAATGTTCATAAGTGCTGGCAGGTTACATCTGCAGGAACCTGACTCACTAGTATGTGTGACCCGGACCCGCTGCTCGACTCTTTGTCCTTCATTTTCCTCATCAGCAAAGTTAGGATGGTATAGTCCATCTCCTGAGGTCCTGGTGAGGAGGAGATAAGGCCACGTGGGTCCCGAATTAACTGCAGCCCATGGGAGGTGGTATTGCTGGTGGCTGCTGAGCCTTCCTGGCTGAGCGCAAAAGTATGGACAAAGGATGCTTTCTTCAGCAGTGAGAAAGTAAGTCCCGTGTCCTGAGTGTGAGACAGTAGTTCCCCCAGGTTAAGGGGAACTCAGATGCCCTACCCATTCCTACATCCTTTACATGACAAATCCTCCCTCTCTGCATTCCTCTTCTGGGTCACATGCAAAAAATGAGTAACACACCATACCACAGGCTCCACCAAAGTGTTCACTGGATCAAGTAGCACCATGAAGAATCAAAGGAAAGGCAGGAAGCTGACAATTCTAACATGACCCTGCCCGGCACTTTCTGTACCATGGACCAAAGTCTCCTCAGATCCCTAGGGAGCTGCGCCAGCCCACGCGTTCTTCCCCAAGTCAAGAACACCTTACCTTTAGGCTAACGTGGTTGGTCTCGTTGGACTCCAGAGGAAAGATGTCTTCAGGAGGAATGTGGGACCACTTCTTCTGACGAAGCACGTGTTCTCTTTTATATTTTCTGTGAAAGGAACACAATTAGCCCACAGGCTTTTATTATGCTCTTTTATTATGCCATTCCATTTCTGACCATTAGTTGACATCTAGAGCTCTGATTGGGGGTGCTTCCCCGATGGCCCAGCAGATAAAGAATCTGCCTGCAATGCAGGAAACATGGGAGACTCAGGTTTGATTCCTGGGTTGGGAAGATCCCCTGGAAGAGAACATGCAACCTACTCCAGTATTTTTGCCTGGAAAATCCCATGGCCAGAGGAGCCTGGTGGACTATAGTCCACGGGGTTGCAAAAAGATTCAGTCAGGACTTAACAACAAAGCCTCTTCAGCCTGAAAGTATGTAATACTTAACCAAATGCTTAACAACAACAACAACAACAACAATATTTAAATACTTAACAATGACAACAACAATACTTAACTAAACAATAAAGCCTCTTCAGCCTGAAAGGATATAATAGAGCGACTTTGAAATTTCCCATAATGTATTAATAAAAGAGCAGAAATAGCTATTTCCATCTACAGAATGCCAATTCTATGGTCATTATACAGACTTTATTTCAATTCCCCACAACAGTTCAGATGAGGATACTGAAGCCAAGTAACACGTTTAAGTTGCTAATAACACAGTTAAAATCACACAACTGGTTAATCTCAGAGATTTGAGATTATGAGATTTGAGTTCATGTGTCTCATGAGACTCCCTGGAGGAGGGCATGGCAAGCCACTCTAGTATGCCTGCCTGGAGAAACCCATGGACAGAGGAGCCTGGTGAGCTACAGTCCATAGGGACGCAAAGAATCAGACACGACTGAAGCAACTTAGCACACAGGCATGCATGCCTCTGATGGCAAGCTCTAACTCATCCACTCAGTATATTCTGCCCTAGAGAGACTTTTTGATGCAGAATGCCTTTATAACCTCAGCTCTGTCCAGAGACCTTCCTGTGAATGTATACTATCAACAGGCTTCACCCACCCCTCCACCTGAGAGATGAGCACCACAGGTCAGCCGGCAGGTACCTGAGCACCAGGAGAGCAATGAGAAGCAGCAGGACCACTGTTCCCGCGAGCGTGAAGACCGCAATCATCAGGATTTGAGGGCCTGTGGCAGAAAAGACAGTGAGAACTATACTAGGGAGGATCCCTGAAAAGAGAACAAATGCATTTCACAAGATTCTAGTTGTACACGATAATTTCAGCAAGTGGAAAAGGAGAGATCTTTTAAGATACCTGTTTCTTAGAGAAAGACAAATGTCATATGATAACACTTGTGTTTGTAACCTAGAAAAAAAACCAAAATGATACACGGACTTCCCTAGTGACTCAGTGGTGAAGTGGAAGACTTCACCTTCCAATATAGGGGTTGTGGGTTTGATCCCTGGTCGGAGAGCTAAGATCCCATATGCCTCGTGGCCAAAAAACCAAAACATAAAACTGAAGTAATATATTAAAAAATTCAGTAAAGATTTTAAAAATGGTCCACATCAAAATGATCTCGAAAAAAAAATTTTTTTAATGATACAAATGAACTTATTGACAAAATAGAAACAGACTCACAGACCTAGAAAGCAAACTTACAGTTACCAAAGGGGAAAGGTGGGAGGGAGGGTAGATGAGAATGAACATATATACAATACTATATGCAAAATAGATAATCAATAAGGACCTACTGTTTAACACAGGGAACTCTATTCAATATTCTGTAATAACCTATATGGGTGAAGAATCTGAAGAAGAATGGATATATGTATATGTAAACTGAATCATTTTACCATACACCTGAAAAGAACACAATACTGCAAATCAACTATATTCCAGTATAAAATAAAAATTAAATTTAGGGGTGGGTTGGGATAGGGGGTGAGAAGGAGGTTCAAGAGAGATGGGACATATGTATACTTATGGCTGATTCACTTTGTTGTGTGGCAGAAACCAATACAACATTGTAAAGAAATTATCCTCCAATTAAAAATGAAAAATTTTGAGAAGTAGGAAATACTTCAAAAGTAGGAAGTCAAGACATACCTGGAGTAATGGGCAAATTTGGCCTCGGAGTAAAAAATGAAGAAAGTCAAAGGGTAACAGAGTTTTGCCAAGAGAATGCACTGGTCATGGCAAACACCCTCTTCCAACAACATAAGAGAAGACTCTACACATGGACATCTCCAGATAGTCAATATCGAAATCAGACTGATTATATTTTTTGCAGGCAAAGATGAAGAAGCTCTATACAGTCAGCAAAAACAAGACCAGGAGTGGACTGTGGCTCTCAGATCAGGAACTCCTTATTGTCAAATTCAGACTTAAAGAAAGTAGGGAAAACCACCAGACCATTTAGCTCTGCAAGCAGCACAGCTAGTCACTCAGCTGTGTCTGACTCTTGCGACCCCACAGAAGGTAGGCTGCCAGGCTCCTCTGTCCATAGGATTCTCCAGGCAAGAATACTGGAGTGGGTTGCCATTTCCTTCTCCAGGGGATCTTCCTGATCCAGGGTTTGAACCCAGGTCCCCTGCATTGCAGTCAGACTCTTAACCAACTGAGCTACGAGGAGGGAGGCCCCCATTCTGGTATGACCTAAATCAAATCCCTTACAATCATACACTGGAAGTGACAAATCAAGGGATTAGGTCTGATAGACAGAGTGCCTGAAGAATTATGAATGGAGATTTGTAACATTGTACAGGAGGCAGGGATCAAGACCATCCCCAAGAAAAGAAATGCAAAAAAACAAAAGGTTGCCTGAGGAGGCCTTACAAATAGCTAAGAAAAGACGAGAAGCTAAAGGAAAAAGAGAAAAGGAAAGATATACCCATTTGAATGCAGAGCTCCAAAGAATAGCAAGGAGAGATACGAAAGCCTTCTTCAGCGATCAACGTAAAGAAATAGAGGAAAACAACAGAATGGGAAAGACCAGAGATCACTTCAAGAAAATTAGAAATATCAAGGGAACATTTTATGCAAAGATGGGCTTGATGAAGGACAGAAATGGTATGGACCTAACAGAAGCAGAAGATATTAAGGAGAGGTGGCAAGAATACACAGAAGAACTATACAAAAAAGATCTTCATGACCCAGATAACCATGATGGTATGATCACTCACCTAGAGCCAGACATCCTGGAATGTGAAGTCAAGTGGGCCTTAGGAAGCATCACCATGAACAAAGCTAGTGGAGGTGATAGAATTCCAGTTGAGCTATTTCAAATCCTAAAAGATGATGCTGTCAAAGTGCTGCACTCAATATGCCAGCAAATTTGTAAAACTCAGCAGTGGTCACAGGACTGGAAAAGGTCAGTGTTCATTCCAATCGCAAAGAAAGGTAATGCTTGAACTATTGCACAATTGCACTCATCTCACATGGTAGCAAAGTGATGCTCAAAATTCTCCAAGCCAGGCTTCAACAGTACATGAACTGTGAACTTCCAGGTGTTCAAGTTGGATTTAGAAAAGGCAGAGGAACTGGAGATCACATTGCCAACATCTGCTGAATCATCAAAAAAGGAACAGCGTTCCAGAAAAACATCTATTTCTGCTTTATTGACTATGCCAAAGCCTTTGACTATGTGGATCACAACAAACTGTGGAAAATTCTGAAAGAGATGGGAATACCAGACCACCTGACCTGCCTCCTGAGAAATCTGTATGCAGGTCAAGAAGCAACAGTTAGAACTGGACATGGAACAGCAGACTGGTTCCAAATTGGGAAAGGAGTAGGTCAAGGTGTATATTGTCATCCTGCTTATTTAACTTATAAGTAGAGTACATATGTGAAATGCCAGGCTGGATCAAGTACAAGCTGGAATCAAGATTGAATGGAGAAGTATCAATAACCTCAGAAATGCAGATGACACCACCCTTATGGCAGAAAGCGAAGAAGAACTAAAGAGCCTCTTGAAGAAAGTGAAAGAGCAGAATGAAAAAGCTGGCTTAAAACTCAACATTCAGAAAATGAAGATCATGGCATCTGGTCCCATCACTTCCTGGCAAATAGATGGGGAAACAATGGAAACAGTGGCTGACTTTATTTTTGGGGGCTCCAAAATCACTGCAGATAAAATTAAAAGATGCTTGCCCCTTGGAACAAAAGCTATGACCAACCTAACAGCATATTAAAAAGCAGAGACATTACTTTGCAACAAACGTGCGTCTAGTCAAAGCTATGGTTTTTCCAATAGTCATGCATGGATCTAAGAGTTGGACTATAAAGAAAGCCGAGCACCAAAGAATTGATGTTTTTGAACTGTGGTGTTGGAGAAGACTCTTGAGAGTCCCTTGGACTGCAAGGAGATCCAACCAGTCCATCCTAAAGGAGATCAGTCATGACTATTCATTGGAAGGACTGATGCTAAAGCTGAAACTCGAATAATTTGGTCACCTGATGTGAAGAACTAACTCACTTGAAAAGACCCTGATGCTGGGAAAGACTGAAGGTGGAAGGAAAAGGGGACAACAGAGGGTAAGATGGTTGGATGGCATCACCGACTTGATGGACATGAGTTTGAGTAAGTTCTGGGAGTTGGTCATGGACAGGGAAGCCTGGCATGCTGCAATCCATGGGGTCACAAACAGACACAACTGAGTGACTGAATTAACTGAAAAATGAAAATGAATTTAAAAAATTAAATTTAGAAAAGATATCTTTCTTTTTTAATCTCTTCATTGGTAATAGAGATGCTGCATTTTTGTTCTCTGAAGCAAACTGGAATGTGCCTCCAAAGTGGTATTATTTCAGCTACCCTTATAGTTTTTACATCTTTTTTCTTAGGGGTGGGCTTCACTGGTGGCTCAGATGGTAAAGAATATACCTGCAATGCAGGAGACCAGGGTTCCATCTCTGGTTCGGGAAGAACTACTAGAGATGGGAATAGCAACCCACTTGAGTATTCTTGCCTGGAGAATGCCATGGACGGAGGAGCCTGGCGGGCTATAGTCCACGGGGTTGCAAAGAGTTGGAACCGCTGAGTGACTGACACTTTCTTATGGGAATCATTGAATGTTAGATCCAGCACAGAATTTGGATGGGAAGACTATCTGATGTCTTTGAAACTGATATACCTAAGGAGGATTCATAAAGAAGAAACTGACAGCTGGTTTTCAATTCAGAGAACAAATCAGAGGTAAAGTAGGTCAGTGTGGAATGCACAGTAAATGATGGTGGTGCCCGCTGGTCCTTTCCACGCTCAACCAGGTCACTGAGGGAAGTCAATGGGAAGTGTAAGGAATTTGATTTTTCAGTATGTAGGTGAAGCTGTATAGATGGAGGAGTTTGAGAGATTCACAAAAGAGTAAGTAAATTTAGGAAAATGTGGATTCAACCCAATGAAGCATTGAAGCAGAGTTCTGCGTGGGCAGAGACTAGAGTGAGAAGGACGATAATGAAACTGTACAAGAAGGTCATTGTTCACACATGCCTCACAGGCTGCCTCTTGAATCCTCTAACTTCCTATTCTATTCAGAAGGTAGACGGTTCAAGAAGAAGAAATGGGATGGACTCCAAGCAACAGACTGTGTATAAGAAGCTAGACGATAATAGCAATATGGTGAAGAAGACAGGTATTTTTCTTACAGCAAAAATATGAGANAGACGGTTCAAGAAGAAGAAATGGGATGGACTCCAAGCAACAGACTGTGTATAAGAAGCTAGACGATAATAGCAATATGGTGAGGAAGACAGGTATTTTTCTTACAGCAAAAATATGAGAGGTAGTCAAAGTCTAAGGATAAATGTTCAAGGAAGGTGTAGTCTAAAAATAAAACGAAAATATTTTGAGAATTTGGCATTTAAAAAATCCATGAGAGACATTGGAGCTATAGAGAAAAATGTTATTTGGACACACTATTGGGCCTTATAAAAATAATAATAATGAAAATATTTAATGATTTTCAATTTAAAGAATCAACCTACAGGTAAATGACTGAAGTCTTCTTATGGCTAGCAAATAAATATTATCAGCCCTGACAAATAAAAGAAAAATACAGGAGAATGTGGGAGGTGAGAAGGAGGTAGAAGGAAGAATAGAGACACGAACATCTTCAACTTACACCTGCGGGAAGCAAGAAGCTTTATACATGTTTGATAGAACTCCAGGCTTATGCATGTTAATTAAAATTACAAATGCAAAATTATAAACACTAAATGTATTGACAAAAAGAACTATATTGAGATGAGCTTAGAGAAAAGTATGCCTAATGAAAATGAACCAAATTTTAATTTATCAATAAAAGAAACAGAAGTAGATAAGCTCGTGCACACCTGTGGCTGATTCATGTCAATGTATGGCAAAACCAATACAGTATTGTAANGCAAAATAACAGAATAAATCTCTTATCAGCAAGGAGATCCAACCAGTCCATCCTCAAGGAAATCAGTCCTGAATATTCATCGGAAAGACTGATGTTGAAGCTGAAACTCCAATACTTTGGCCACCTCATGTGAAGAGTTGACTCATTGGAAAAGACTCTGCTGCTGGGAGGGATTGGGGACAAGAGGAGAAGGGGACGACAGAAGATGAGATGGTTGGATGGCATCACCGACTCAATGGACATGAGCCTGAGTAAATTCTGGTAGTTGGTGATGGCCAGGGTGGCCTGGTGTGCTGTAGTCCATGGGGTCGCCAAGAATTAGACACGACTGAGTCACTGACCTGATCAGTAATTACTTCAAATGTACATGGATTAAATTCTCCAATCAAAGACAGAAATTGGAAAATTAGATTAAAAAGTGATCCAACTAATTGATGTCTATAAAGAGATTCACTTTTGATCCCAAGACACAAATAGTCTAAAAGCAAAAGGATGGAAAAGGATACTCCGTGCAAGTATTAACCAAGAGAGCAGAGGTGGATATACTGACATCAGATAAAACTGATCAGACTTTTAATCAAAAAAGTTTCTAAGAAACAAAGACTTTAATTATATTAATAAAACACTCAATAGGGCAAAAATAGATAAATAAGGATAAACATTTATGTACCTAATAACAGACCAACAAAATATATGAAGCAAAAATTGGCACAAAATAAACTATTCTACAACAGTGGTGCCAGAAGAGAATCTGCCTGTCAATGCAAGAGATGCAAGAGACCCAGGTTTGATCCCTGGGTCAGGAAGAGCCCTCAGAGTAGAAAATGGAAACCCACTCCAGTATTCTTGCCTAGNAAACTATTCTACAACAGTGGTGCCAGAAGAGAATCTGCCTGTCAATGCAAGAGATGCAAGAGACCCAGGTTTGATCCCTGGGTCAGGAAGAGCCCTCAGAGTAGAAAATGGAAACCCACTCCAGTATTCTTGCCTAGAAAATTCCATGGACAGAGGAACCTGGTGGACTCCAGTCCATGGGATAGCAAAGAGTCAGACACAACTGACCCCACATGCACTCTTTTATACAACAATAGTTGGAGATTTTAACACTCCACTTTCTCCAATGAATAGAATAACAAAATAGAAAATATGTAAAAAAAAAATAGAGGACTTGAACCTAACAAGAAACCAACTAGACGTAACAGACAAATACAGAACATTCTACCCAGCAACTGAACTTTTGCAAATTTGTTGCCTCCAGTTAAGTTAAAGGTATTTAACTGTTGACCCATCTATCGCCACACCCTCTCTTTACTGTCCATAGGGAGCGTATCTGGAGAAACTGTTAAGTATAGTTTGCTCTTAGGCAACTGGTACCTTCAAAAGTGATGTTCCTAAAAGCATGAGCAAATTTAGAGGTGGTAACATCTTCTCCATTTTCAAGAAATATCTTCAGCATGTGTCCAAAAAGCAAGACTCCATCCAGGTAGGCAGCAGCAAAATCATTTTTTGCCTAAATTAGGACAAAAAAAAATCTTAAAATGAGTTCTAAAAAAAAAAAACCCAAAACCAAGATTCTGGTCTTGAATCTGGAAAAAACATTGTTGGGGTCAAGCAGGGTAACTGGAAAGGTAAAAGAATATTAATGGAATTGCACGGATGGGATTAAAGGAAATTTTGGAAAAACTTTCCTTGGACCAGGGCTCTTTCTCATCCCCACATCACAATTCTGTCTCCTCTTGGGATCAATTAACTGTGAACACTGCCTTTAGGGAAGAACTGAAAGCGGCTGTGCTTCCTCCTTCCCATGACAATGAAATACTTTATTTCAACCAGGAAGAACAACATACAGCATTTTCAATTCTCATAAGGTTTTAAATAGAAATAATGTTTTCATTTAAGAATAAAAGAGAACAGCAACAAAAACAACCCCACTGCCTTTGAATAGCGTGACGCAATAGGAAGAGTTCTGGTTGGATGATACCACTGTATTTGCTTTGGAGAGAGTCCTGGCTGGGTGTTAGGGGCAGACACAAATGTCTGCCCTGGCGAACATAAGAAGGGGTCCACTTTCTCCAGTGAACAGAATAACAAGATAGAAAACATGTAAATTTTCTCTGCCTCTGTGACAGTTGTGTGGTGGTCTTTACAGGGCTGGATTGAAAGCTCAGTGCCCCTGAGACCAAATGAGCTCAGTCAGCTCAGACAGTTTGGCCCACCCACCTGTAAAGAATCAGACTTTTGCCTGAGCCTAGAAGCTGTGCAAGTGAAATCTGAATATGATACCCAGACCCAGAAGTATATTTGCTAGAAAACATGAAATGGGAAAAATGAAAACATCTCTCATTGGCTTCAGTGTCTTTCGCTGAAATCATCTTTTCATGAGATGAAAAGCATCAGTTAAGACCCAGCCCCTGAAGGGGTTAGAGCCCCAAATCTTGGCACGGTTGCAAAACAGAGGACTTAGAACTGCCAGTCTAGGCAAAATGGTGATTCTCTCAAAGGTCCCCAACTTTCCTTGCTGCTCTTTGGGCCCTGTCATCCTAAAGTTGTTTGGGGGCTTCAGGACTGACCACCCCTTACCCTCTCCGCTCTCCAAACCTGCTCTCAACCGTGTGTGAGGCCAGAAAACATCCAGTGACTTTAGCTGCGTTAAGGTGCAGTGACCATCAAAATCCAATGCAGTATTAGAGAATGGGGTTTTGCATTTCATCAAGACATTAATGATTTAATGTCCAACTGGAGGCTCTTTTTTCTGGGACAAATGTTAAACCAGATGGGATGCTGGAATAAAAGGAATAAACCAGGCCTCTCTTGTACAAATTTGGATGATAATCAACCTAATGAAAATAAAGGTCTGTGTCTTAACCTGGGAATATGTATCTTTAGAGGTAGAACTCTGATACCAGGGCCAGGGATGTAAGGAACTTCATCTGTTCTACACTGTCTAATATGTACCTCCCCTAAGTTAGCAGGGCTTCTTCTGACCATCCTGCATTGTTGCTTCTGTTTGGATGTTATAGCAGCCTGCAGTGTGGTGCTGGACTGCAGCCTAGCACAGTGACATACAGAAAGAGTTTGATTTTTTGCACATTCACTGATTTATTTTGGGCTGCGCTGGGTCTTCATTGCTGTGTGTGGGCTTTCTTTAGTTCTGACATGCGGGAGCTACTCTCTGGTGGCTGTGTGCGGGCTCTCCACTGTGGTGGCTTCTGAGCACGGGCTCTAGAACTGCCGGCTCAGGAGCTGTGGTGCACCTGCTCAGCTTCCCCCATGGCACGTGGAGTCATCCGGAGCAGGGGCTGAACCCATGTCTTCTGCACTGGTGGCCGGACTCTTAACCACTGGCCCACCAGGCAAGTCCTGGGGTTTTAATAGCAAAGATCCTGCTATTACGCATAATTGGCTCAGTTAACATTTGCTGAGTAAACTGGAACCAGTGAGGGACAAATGTGCTCATTTCAGAATCTGGGTCCTAAATAGAAGAATGGTATCTTACCCTTGCCAGAAGAATAAGAGTATAAATGTCTATGAAGTTTACCAGTGAAAAATTATTGGAGGAGGAACTATTTGAGACGGAGTTTTCCGGAGGCAGGGTCAGAACAAGAACATTTTTCATGTAGTCAGGGGCTGTGACATTGTCCATGAAGTAGTGATCACTGGAATAAAAAGCACAAGTTTCTCATGAAAATCAGATTGCTCCAAAAAATGGAAATGGAATTCCTACCAATTCGCACATCAGCTTTGAGATAGTTTAAAACACTTTTTCCCCCTGCAAAACTTTCTACTTTCCCCAGATAAGTTTACTTTTTTCTACACTTGCTACCTCGAATAGCAGAAATTAGATGCTGTTGTTAACAAACACAAATGGACACGGAAGATCAGAATACAGATACTTGGTTTTTTATAAAGTTTATATGAATTTTAATATTTTTAAAATAAATATTTTGATAAGTTATTCTGAAATTAAAATAAACATGAAGGATCTAGAATATACTAACAAACAGAGGTTCATTTGTTTCTTTAGCAATTCACTCCAGATAATTCTTTAAAAAGAAAGAAGATTTTTGGGGAGCCCTGGATATGTAAGCTTGTTTTCAAGGTTTAACGATTCTTGGCTGATACCTGGAAACTTTCTTTTCCTTAAGTGCTCATAATGCTTTAGAGATTTAAGGATAGGATAGAGAGAAAGTTTATGAGTTCAATTTACTCTCCAGATGGTGAAACATAAATGTCAAAAAAATGAAGCATTTTCTCTAACACTGTATACTTCTTAACATTAGCTAACTGGTCCCTGTATTCTCAATTCCTGGGCTTCCCAGTTGTCACTAGTGGTAAAGAAGCCACCTGCCAATGCAGGAGACATAAGAGACGCACTCTTGCAATGCGGGAGACCTGGGTTTGATCCCTGGGTTGTGAAGATCTGCTGAAGAAGAAAAAGGCTATCCACTCCAGTATTCTGGCTTGGAGAATTCCATGGACTGTATAGTCCATGGGGTTGCAAAGAGTCGGACACAACTGAGCGACTTTCACTTCCGCTGTTTGGGTTAGGAAGATCCCCTGGAGATCTGGCAACCCACTCCAGGATTCTTGCCTGGAGAATCTCATGAACAGAGGAGCCTGGCAGGCTACAGTCTATGGGGTCATAAAGAGCTGGACATGACTGAAGCAGTGTAGAAGTACACATCCTCAATTCCTAGACACATCTGGCAAACTGAGGACCCTTGATACTGTATCTATTTATTTTTAAGATACTTATTTATTTGGCTGCGTTGGGTCTTAGTTGAAGCATGAGGGATCCTCATTGCGTCACATGGGATCTCTTGCTGTGAAGCACTGGTTTAGCTGGTCTGAGGCATGTGGGATCTTAGTTGCCAGATCAGAGATCTAACCTGTCTCCCCTGTATTGCAAGGTGGATTCTTAACCACTGGACCACCAGGGAAGTACCTGCTAATCATTTTACTGTTTTAATCTACAAATAATACAACACACTTGAATTGCTGTTAGCTAGGATGACCATCATTTAATATTCAAACAGTAGGTGAATATATCTATGTGCTGAGGACTGTGTTGAAGAGCTTGTTTATATTACCACACCTCATTCTAAAGGACCCTTATAGATATTTTTATTCTCACTTAATAAATGAGAAGACTTAATCTCAAGATGTTAAGTAATACCCAAGAGGCAAATGAACTGAAAGTGTCAGAATTATAATTTGAAATCCCAAGTTATATCTAATTTCAAATGAATCTCATGATCTTTCCGAAACACAGCCAGGTGTCCTCAGGGAAAAGTGATAAAAGGAGGCCAACACTTTGGCAGTAGATGAGGAGTTTCTACAAATAAAGTTACACCAAACTGGTTCCACTGAGGCCTCCTTCCAGGAGGCCAAGCAGTCATTGAAAGTGGCCATCCGTGTGGCTGCAGGAATNGACTTGTGTCTGAAAGATGAGATTGTTTATGTATGATTGTTTAATAATCCTGAAAGAGGTGAGTCATCGGCTGAGAATGAAAGGAGAGCTAGGCTAGTCTAAGGCTTGAGAAGGGAGAGACTTGAAAAGTTACCACGATGAGTGAGAGAAGGGACTGATAAGAGGTGTGTCTTAAGGTTGTTTGGCGGTGGTGAGTAGGGAGACAAGGAGATGAGTGACCACATCTATGGTGGTCCTACTCAGCCTAGATTTATGATTTTCTCCAGCCATGCTGAGCTGCTCTAGAAGAAGTATAGCAAAGGGAATGGCAGGGCTTAAACTGGAGTTTTTCTAGGTACATGCAATGAAAGAACAAATGGATTAAAAAAAAATGAAGAAAGCCAAAATACTGGGGAGATGGACTGCAAGATCTAAACTGAATTTAAAGACTGAAGTGCATGCAGGAGGGGAGTGAAGGAAAACCATAAAGAAGAGGCTTGAGGGAATTCCCTGGTGATCCAGAGGTTAGGACTCAGGGCTTTCACTACAGGGAGGGAGGGCTCAATTCTTGGTCAGGGAACTAAGATCCCGCATGCCATGCTGCTGCTCCTGCTGCTAGGTCACTTCAGTCGTGTCCGACTCTGTGCGACCCCATAGCCGGCAGCCCACCAGGCTCCCCCATCCTAGGCTTCTCCAGGCAAGAGCACTGGAGTGGCGTGCCACTGCCTTCTCCAATGCATGAAAGTGAAAAGTAAAGTGAAGTCGCCCAGTCGTGTCCGACTCTTAGTGACCCCATAGACTGCAGCCCACCAGGCNAGAGGCTTGAGGGAATTCCCTGGTGATCCAGAGGTTAGGACTCAGGGCTTTCACTACAGGGAGGGAGGGCTCAATTCTCGGTCAGGGAAGTAAGATCCCGCATGCCATGCTGCTGCTCCTGCTGCTAAGTCACTTCAGTCGTGTCCGACTCTGTGCGACCCCATAGCCAGCAGCCCACCAGGCTCCCCCGTCCTAGGCTTCTCCAGGCAAGAGCATGGGAGTGGGGTGCCACTGCCTTCTCCAATGCATGAAAGTGAAAAGTAAAGTGAAGTCGCCCAGTCGTGTCCGACTCTTAGTGACCCCGTAGACTGCAGCCCACCAGGCTCCTCCATCCATGGGATTTTCCAGGCAAGAGTACTGGAGTGGAGTGCCACTGCCTTCTCTGGCATGCCATGAGGAAAAGCAAAAAAAAAAAAAAAAACCACCACCACCAACAACAGGGAGAGAGAGAAGGGGCTTGAAGGATACAGTAGTGAGGCAGAACAGGCGGAAGGGGACAACTGAAACAAACATCTCGAAGGGTACAGTCTGCATTAAAGGGTGGGCTTTCTGCATTAAAGGGTGGGCTTTCCACATTAAAGGGTGGGCTTTCTGCATTAAAGGGTGGGCTTTCTGCATTAAAGGGTGGGCTTTCTGCATTAAAGGGTGGGCTTTCTGCATTACTGGTTTGAGCAGTTCAAGGTGGCTGAGAGCAGGGGAGGGAAAATGTCTCTAAACAGAGGAGCTCAAGGAACTCAGAGTCCAGTCTGTTAGACAGTCACCTCCTGGGTATGAAAATTAACCAGACTGATGGCAGACCCTTATTGGAGAGGAATCCTCTAGGGAGAACAACCAGGACTTCAGTAATGACAGTGGTTGACAAAAAGGGAGAGTGTGTATTGTGGCTGATGATACGGGCCTCAAGGGAACAGAAGTAGGTTGTATTTTTTTTTAATTTTAAATTATGAGGTATATCATACATGTTAAGGCATATCTGTAATAAACATACACCAATTAAAAGAACAATAAAATGAACACTCATATACATTATAGCCTATAAAACATTACTAGAGTCTTTGTACCACTCTGGACCCCATTCCTAACACAATACCCTCCTTCTCTCAATCTAGCCTGGAGGTGTATAGAAGCGTTTATGAAGCGATAAAGGGTATTGGGACACTTAGCGATTATGGCGTAGCAATATGGGGATGACAAAATGCTAGGAGGTAGGACACCAGGGCTTCCCTGGTGGTCCAGTGGTTAAGAGTCCATCTTGCAATGCAAGGGACACTGGTTCTATTCCTGGTCCTGGAAAACCCCGCACCTGACCCCACGTGCCGCAAGTACTGAAGCCCAAATGCTTAGAGCCTGTGCTCTGCAACGAGAGACGCCACCGCAGTGAGAAGCCCCCACCTGCTGCAACTAGAGGAAGCCTGCATGCAGCAATGAAGACCCAGTGCAGCCAAAAATAACTAAATACATGAAAGTTAAGATGTAACACCAAGTGTCCACGTTTGAGGGGATGACTGATGTGGAATAAGGTGGGTTCAATCCTAGTGTCTCCTGGAGGGAGAATGGCAGATGTTCAGACTTCAGAGGAGTCAGCTTTGATTCAGAAGGAAGGCACTGGGGTTATTTTATAAGGTGGGTGGAGTAGGTGGTAATGAGTGACTGACAGGGGTCAGGAGTAGGCACCCCTGGAGACTTTTAGTGGGCATCAGGAAGAATGAAACAGGAGGCTGCAGAGAGGCACATGGCCATCACAAGGCCGATTAACCTTTGCTACAGGTAACACTTTTATGTGTTGCAGGTTGGGTGGCCAAGCATGGACTCAAACCTGGTTATCTAACTGTTAATATGTTGCTATTCCCATTTCCTGGGGTAGGAGAAAAAGTAGACTGTTTTTTTCTATTTCATCCGCAAATTGCAAATATGAAAAAAAGCCATGTCGAGGGATGGAGGAAGTAGTAACTGTCAGGTGCTTTTAATTCAGATGTGAAGACAACAGGCAGATGCAGTTCTGGGAATCCTCTGATTAGAGCATGAAACCAGGAAAACATTTTCAAAAGGGAAGGAACAAGATAACATTCCTTCCTGGATCCTTTAAGGTAAAAATCATACATCTTCCTTACATTGCAAGCTACTGGCATGTAGATCATGATTAAAGGGAGGGAGGTTCTGCTGGGAAAGTTTCAAGGGTCAAAAGCAAATATTGAACACCGAGTTGGCAGATTTATGAGGTGCACTTTACAATAGGACACAAAAGCCCTAAAGATATATGAGAAAAAAAAAAAAAGGGAAACTATTTCACGTGGGAAGCAGCAGCTGAGCAGGCCACCTGCATGCGCCACTCTTTCATTCCTGACAACACTTTGGGTCTCTTTTGTATGTTTCCCATTAAGATCCCCCGCTCACTATTGAAACCCTTAGCATCTCTACATTCCGTAGCAGTCCTAGGCTTCCTCTGTCCCTTATTGAAGTGGAGATGCAAAAGTGAGTTGTTCAAAAGGGATTTTATGAACTAATGTAACTGATGAAACCAAAACATGAAAGCTTTTTAAAAAATAAGCACAAAAGTAAACACTCTGATTTGAACTTGTTGAGGAAATAATTCACATACATCACTATTTAAGTTTAAGGCATACAGCATGATGGTTTGCTTTATGTTTGTTGTGAAATGATTATAATAGGTTCAACTAATAGCTATCTTGTCATATACAGACAATGAAAAGAGGAAAAAAAATGAAAACATTCTCCTTGTGACGAGAACCCTTAGAATTTACTCTCTTAACAGTCTTCCATCAATACAGCAGTGTCAGCCGTGAGTATTTCTGAACCTGTGATTTAACAGACTCACCAGATTAGCTGAAATACACCCTGAATGCCTGCAGTCTACCAGACGTGTGTACTTCTGCTTCCTCCAATCAAGTCATTTGTTTACCAAGGGTCTGTTGTGTTTGTGCCCAAATTTGCCAAAGTAATAAAGACTCCGCCTGCTAATGCAGGAGACATGGGTTCAATCCCTGGATCAGGAAAATCTCCTGGAGTAGGAAATGGCAACCCACTCCAGTATTCTTGCCTGGGAAATCCCATGGACAGAGGAGCCTGGCAGGCTACAGTCCATGGGGTTGCAAAAGAGTGGGATGTGACCTATCAACAACAACAACAAACCTGATAAAATAATTTAAAAACTGTTGAAAATACTAAGAAAATAGCTGTGGAAAGACTGCTATAAAACACTGGAAAATAACAAAGAACCCTAACAAACACTTTGTCCTTGTCAATTACCTTAAAACATATAATACCAAAAGTAGCATTAACATGCATTTTGCTTAGGAAATCTGATATAGCGGGGAGGGAAAAATTGGGAATTTGAGATTAACAGATACATACTATTGTAATATGAAATAAAACAACAAGGACCTACTGTATAGTACAGGGAACTATATTCAATATCTTACAATAACATAATGGAGAAGAATCTGAAAAAGAATAGGTTCAACTGGTGGCTTCCCTGGTGGCTTCCCTGGTGGCTCAGAGGTTAAAGCGTCTGCCTCCAATGCGGGAGACCCGGGTTCGATCCCTGGGTTGGGAAGAGCCCCTGGAGAAGGAAATGGCAATCCACTTCAGTATTCTTGCCTGGAGAAACCCATGGATGGAGAAGCCTAGTAGGTTACAGTCCATGGGGTCGCAGAGTTGGACACGACTGAGCAACTTCACCTCATACATATATATATATTCACACACATAACTGAATCAATTTTCTGCAAAGCAACTATATTTTAACTAAAAAAAAAAGAAAGAAAGCTGATACAGAGGTTCAATCTAAGGACTAAGGTTCAAAGAAAATTACCTGGCCTGATATCAACCAGCGGGAGAATAAACAAACATGAATATGTTTTGAGATTTAAAAAACAACAACTTTTAAGGTATAAGTAAAAATTTTTTAATGATTTCTACTTTACTGTCTTTTCCTGTGGAGGAAATACTTACTGGTCCTGTTCACACAGGATAACATGATGCCAGATGGGTTCAAGTAACTAAAAGTCTACATGGTTTTGTTGAGCACTCAAGAGTTAAGGTAGCTCAGATGGTAAAGGATCTGCCTGCAATTCAGGACACCTGGGTTTGATCCCTGGTTTCAGAAGATCCCTTGGAGAAGTGAATGGCAACCCACTCCAGTATTCTTGCCTGGAGAAATCCATGGACAGAGGAGCTTGACAGGCTACAGTTCATGGGGTCGAAAAGAGTCAGAGATGATAGAGAGACTAACATTTTAACTTAAGTGTGTTTGGTTATGCAAACCTTCTGAGTTAGGCACAGAGAAACGTAAGCGGCTTGATATAATAAAATGAGAAAATGTGAAGTTCCCAGGGCTAACCCAGGAACAAGGGAATGAGGAGAGATGCAAAGTTAAACCGAAAGAAACGGGAGTTATGTATTGGGTTGGCCAAAAAGTTCGTTTGGGTTTTAAGTAACATTGTACAGAAAAATCTGAACGAAATTTTTGGTCAACCCAATAGACAGAAATGGCCAACGTGATGGGGACTGAAGATTCTTGAGAACAAGGATATATAAAATACATAAGAGGTTGCAGGTTGCTCGTCTTTTCCTTAAGGAAAAGATGCCTAACTCCATCCATACAATAGACTATTTATTGAGCCCTCTAAACCGTCTCAGCATTGGAGTTACACAAATGAACCCCTTTCTGCCTTCATGATAATTGTATTCCAGCGGGAATTTAAAACTAGTAAGCATGAGACAGGGTGCTCAGGGCTGGTGCACTGGGATGACCCTGAGGAAAGGGATGGGGAGGGAGGTGGGAGGGGGGTTCAGGATGGGGAACACATGTACACCCATGGCTGATTCATGTCAATGTATGGCAAAAACCACTACAATATTGTAAAGTAGTTAGCCTCCAATTAAAACAAATAAAAAATAAATGAAATAAAACTGGTAAAACTGGGTGAAATTCCTCAGTTGTGTCTGACTCTTTGGGACCCCATGGGCTGTAGCCTGCCAGGCTCCTCTGTCCATAGGATTTTCCAGGCAAGAATACTGGAATGGTTTGCCATGCCCTCCTCCAGGGGATCTTCCCGACTCAGGGATAGAACTCAGGTCTCCCACACTGTAGGCAGATTCTTTACCATCTGAGCCACCAGGCAAGCCCACTGCATAACTCTTCCCAAAACTTCAGTCAAGTCTGTGGCAGACACCACTTGCCTAACCTCTGGGAATTATGGACAAGTGCTCACATCTGTGTCTAGATGGATGGAGCAAGAACAGGAATGGGATGGCTAAGTGATTCTCAGAAGTAGCAGTCTCAAGTCAGAGATGATCATGGTAGTTTAAGTCTTTAGGACTTGACGAAATACTGAGGAGTGTTTTGGACTTTCTACAAGGATGAGATAAGAGTCAAAGTCATCTTATGTAGATTTCCAGGTCGGGTAACCCAACTGACACTCGAATCACTATTGTACACTAGGGCTGAATAGCTAAAATCAGCACCAGCGCCTGGGCGCTTCAGGCTGACAAGTTTGTTTCTTTTCCTGGTTCCCATTCCAAAAGAAACGCTATCTAATCCTTGAGCAATGTTTTCATCGGGGCTTCCCAGGTGGTGCTAGTGGTCAAGAGCGCACCTGCCAAAGCAGATAGATGTAAGAGACGCTAGTTCCATCCCTGGGTCGGGAAGATCTCCTGGAGGAGGGCATGGCAACCCTCTCCAGTATTCTTGCCTGGAGAATCCCATGGACAGAGGAGGCTGGCGGGCTACAGTCCACAGGGTCACAAAGAGTCAGACACGACTGAGCGACTTAGCACACACAGTCTTCTCCCTCCTTCCCCAGCCCATGTTGTACAGTCTTCTTATGTGCTCAGGAAAGGCTAGAGTAGATGACTGTTATATACATGCAGGGGCAGCTGGAATTCTGTTCAGTTTCCCAGCGACTCCTGCATTACCTCCTGGGTCCAGGTGGCTATGTTTACATACTAAGGGAAATATGCGTTGGAGACAGCAGTAATGCATCTCAACTGTCATAAAGATCCCCGTGCTCTGGAAATAACTTTGTTTGCTTTCTCTTACCTCCAACACATGGAAAGAAACAGACCCTAGGCTGCCAAAGAGTGGATATTGGGTTGACAAGTCAATTCTGAAAAAGGAACTCTGTATTCTCCTGTAGAGAAGTCAGAGGTTACTCTTCCCCACCCCTACCCACCCCCTATTCCCTCCCTTCAAGGGCAGCTGAAGAATTACTTCCTCATAATTATATGGGTTAAAATAATAGCTTGGGAAAGAAGGGAAAAAAACACAAACGAGAAGAAGAAGAAAATTCTTCTTCTTC
>SJYW01022976.1:65991-88954 GCA_006410735.1 Raphicerus campestris | reverse complement strand
AGGAGAGTATTTAAATTAAGGTGTTTGTCAGAGAAACAGAGGCCAAGAGCCAACAAGACAGAGTACAAAACTGTAAATTTGTCAGGGCAGAAAATATAGTTATATGAGAATGTGACTATAGGGATGAGTAAGAATTTCTGGCATAAATTTCAAGAGCAAGCTCCATGAGCAGTCTGAGACACAAACGTGACATCAGCAGGAATGATAATGATGCCAGAGGTTTGGATTTTGCTATTGAACCAAACTCGGGTCTACCCACCCCCACATAAGGCCACTGACTGGGTTGTGATGAAGGAAAGTGCAGTTTTTATTACAGGCACTAGACAAAATGTCCGGGACAGCTAAGGCTCTAAAAACCCAGATTCCCAATGGGTTTCAGGGAGACATTCTTAAAGACCAAGTGAGGCAGGGGAGTCCCAGGGTATGTGACCAGCTCCTGCAGTGCTCTGATTGGTTGGTGATGAGGTGACAGTGCAGAGTCACAGGGGTTAACGCCATAAGGCTCAGGCTCCCCTATGTCCGACAGCTCATGGTCGTCAAATAGTTCATTTCTTCCATTTGCTGGGGATTTTAGCTTCTGTAAAACAACTCAGGATATGTGCATCAGATACTGTTAGCTAGGTACTTCACAGAGGAGCTAGAGCAGAGGACCTGGGGAAGGGGTCCGCCCCTGGATGGCTCCAGAGGGTCCTGCCATGTTACAACTTTATCATGAAAAAAATGGAGGAAGTTGGATCAAGAAATTCCTGGCATCAGATTTCTTGTGTATGGTTGCTATGTATGCTTAGTCACTCAGACGTGTCCAACATTTGTGACCCCACAGACTGTGTAGCCTGCCAGGCTCCTCTGTCCATGGTCCAGGCAAGAATACTGGAGTGGGCTGCCATTTCCTCCTGCAGTTTATGGTTGCTACTCAGGGTATACAGCACTACTGATGGAGAATTTCTGCATGACTACAGAACTAGAGGCTTAAAAGACAACAACAAAAAAACTGGCTATGTGTTTCCTCCTGAAAGAAGGAAGGTTGAGACAGATGGTTAGGAATAACAAAACATTTTCACAGCTTGGTTTTAAGTTGAAGAAAGTAGGACAAAGTNAAATCATAAAGATCAGAGCAGAGATAAATGAAAAAGAAATGAAAGAAACAATAGTAAAGATTAATAAAACTAAAAGCTGGTTCTTTGAGAATATAAACAAAATCGACAAGCTTTTAGCCAGACTCGTCAAGAAAAAAAGAGAGAAGAATCAAATCAACAGAATTAGAAATTAAAAAGAAGTTACAACAGACATTCTAGAAATACAAAGGATTATAAGATACTATTATGAATTATATGGCAATAAAATAGATAACCTGGAAGAAATGGACAGATTCTTAGAAAAGTTCAATCTTCCAAGACTGAATCAGGAAAAAATAGAAATTATGAACAACCCCATTACAAGCACTGAAATTGAAGCTGCAATAAAAAATTCCCCCAAAACAAAAGCCCAGGACCAGATGGCTTCACAGGAGAATTCTATCAAACATTTAGAGAAGAGCTAATGTCTATCCTTCACCAAACTGTGAACCATGAAATTCCAGATGTTCAAGCTGGTTTTAGAAAAGTCAGAGGAACCAGAGATCAAATAGCCAACATCCACTGGATCATCGAAAAAGCAAGAGAATTCCAGAAAAACATCTATTTCTGCTTTATTGACTATGCCAAAGCCTTTGACTATGTGGATCACAATAAACTGTGGAAAATTCTGAAAGGGATGGGAATACCAGACCACCAGACCTGCCTCTTGAGAAATCTGTATGCAGGTCAGGAAGCAACAGTTAGAACTGGACATGGAACAGACTGTTTCCGAATAGGAAAAGGAGTACATCAAGGCTGTATATTGTCACCCTGCTTAGTTAACTTATATGCAAAGTACATCATGAGAACCACTGGGCTGGATGAAGCACAAGCTGGAATCAAGATTACTGTGAGAACTAACAATAACCTCAGATATGCAGATGACACCACCCTTATGGCAGAAAGTGAAGAAAAATTAAAGGGCCTTTTGATGAAAGTGAAAGAGGAGATGAGAAAGTTGGCTTAAAGTTCAACATTCAGAAAACTAAGATCATGGCATCCACTCCCATCATTTCAAGACAAATAGATGGGGAAACAGTGTCAGATTTTATTTATTTGGGCTCCAAAACCACTGCAGATGGTGACTGCAGCCATGAAATTAAAAGATGTTTATTCCTTGGAAAGAAAGTTATGACCAACCCAGACAGCATATTCAAAAGCAGAGACACTACTTTGCCAACAAAGGTCCATCTAGTCAAGGCTATGGTTTTTCCAGTAGTCATGAATGGATGTGAGAGTTGGACTGTGAAGAAAGCTGAGCACCAAAGACTTGATGCTTTTGAACTGTGGTGTTGGAGAAGACTTTTGAGAGTCCCTTGGACTGCAAGGAGATCCAACCAGTCCATCCTAAAGGAGATCAGTCCTGAGTGTTCATTGGAAGGACTGATTTTGAAGCTGGAACTCCGATACTTTGGCCACCTGATGCAAAGAGTTGACTCATTTGAAAAGACCCTGATGCTGGGAAAGACTGAAGGCAGGAGGAGAAGGGGACAACAGAGGATGAGATGGCTGAATGGCATCACTGACTCAATGGATATGAGTTTGGGTAAACTCTGGAAGCTGGCGATGGACAGGGAGGCCTGGCATGCTGCAATCCATGGGGTTGCAAAGAGTTGGACATGACTGAGAGACTTAACTGAACTGAATGTCTATCCTTCTAAAACTCTTTCAAAAAACTGAACAGGAAGGAACACTTCCAAACTGATTCTATGAGGCCACCATCACCCAGATACCAAAACCAGACAAAGAAAGCACAAAAAAAGAAAACTACACGATAATATCACTGATGAATATAGACGCAAAAATCCTCAACATTCTTCGGCATTGCCCTCCTTTGGGAATGGAATGAAAACTGACCTTTTCTAGTCCTGTGGCCACTGCTGAGTTTTCCAAATTTGCTGACATATTGAGTGCAGCACTTTCACAGCATCATCTTTTAGGATTTGAAAAAGGTCAGCTGGAACTCCATCACCTCCACTAGCTCTGTAGTGATGGTTTCCTAAGGCCAACTTAACTTCACACTCCAAAATGTCTGGCTTTAGGCGAGTGATCAACCACATCATCGTGGTTTTTCCAGGTCATTAAGACCTTTTTTGGTATAGTTCTGTGTTTTCTTGCCACCTCTTTCTTAATCTCTTCTGCTTCTATTATACACACATAGTCACTCAGTCATGTCTGACTCTGCAACCTCATGGACTATAGCCTGCCATGCTCGTCTATTCATGGAATATTCCAGGCAAAAATATTGGAGTGGGTAGCCACTCCCTTTACCAGGGGATCTTCCTGACCCAGGGATCAAACCAATGTCTCCTGCATTGCAGGCAGATTCTTTACCTTCTAGAGCTTCCCTTGTGGCTCAGCTGGTGAAGAATCTGCCTGCTGAGGCTGACCTAGGTTCAATCCCTGGGTTGGGAAGATCTCCTGGAGAAGGGAAAGACTACCCACTCCAGTATTGTGGCCTGGAGAATTCCATGGACTGTATAGTCCAGGGGTTTGCAAACAGTCGGACACAACTGAGTGACTTTCACTTTTCCACTTTCTTTACCATGTGAGCCAATAGGGATGCCCTACTTCTGTTAGATCCTTACCATTTTTGTCCTTTATTATGTCCATCTTGGCAGGAAATGTTCTCTTAATATCTCCACTTTTCTTGAAGAGATCTGTAATCTTTCCCATTCCCCTACTCTTTGTGCTGTTCAAGTAAGAAGGCTTTCTTATCTCTCCTTGCTATTCTCTGGAACTTTGCATTCAGTTAGGTATATTTTTCCCTTTCTCCTTTGCCTTTTGCTTCTCTTTTCTCATCTATTTGTTAAGGCAAATATCCTGTTAGTATTCTTCTGATAATAGTTTAACTCTGCTGACCCTTTAAAGTGTCTTGAGGACCTTCACTTGAGGAGTCTACAAACCATGCTTTGAGAGCCACTACTTTACATGGTGGTTATCTTATCACGTTGTAGATCTCCTTACCTATCCTTCTCTGCCTTGCTAAACTGCACTCACTTAAGGATGTTTGCATGAACTGCTCCCCGGCTGGGAACTCTCTGCCACTGGTATCTTTACTGTTATCACATTTCAACTCAATGGCACCTCCTAGAGACACCTGTTGTGCTTAACCATTTTAAAGAACACCTCTCTCCCCTAGTCACTCTCTATTACGTTACTTCACATTACTTTCTTTATGAAAGTTATCATCATTTGATACTATCTTGCTTGTTAATTAATATGCCTCCCCTATTAGAATTTAAGTGTGGTAATTCAAGGAATTGAGTTGTCTTACTCATTTTTGTACTTCCAGCTCCTAGAAGAGTGCAGTCAAAATTCAATAAATATTTTAAGACCTTGAGGAATTAAAAGAAAAAGTAGATACTACAGCAATCTGAAAAGCACAAAGCCTAATAAGGCAGTTTATTACAGTTTTCAGTATTAATCTTTCAAGGACTACTATCTCACGACATTTTTTCATTGTTTATAATCAACTTTAATATTCTCTCCACACCAGTATAGAACTTGCATTGTTCTATTTTCCATTTTCCATTATTACACTTGGATGAATGTAAAATACTTTAGGGCACAGACAAAGAAGCCAGAAAGGCATGTAAAATATCCTTCAACTTAAAAAAAATAATTTTTCCATAGTATTTTTAGAGTATAGTGTATGTAAAGGTTAACATTTATGAGCATGATCAATCTGGGATATTTGACATCTTTAGTATTTTGAGTTTTCTTATTCAGGAACATGTTCTGTCCCTTTACTCATGTCTTTACTGATGCATCTAAATGAGGTTTTACTATTTTCTATATAAGTATACTGTGTATTATTTATTAGAATTATTCATAATTACTATGTATTATATACTTTTGTTGTTATTGTAAGTCAATTGTAAGTTGTAATTTTAAAATCTTACTGTTTATGTATAGAAATTTAAAACTTTTTGTATTGATCTGGTATCTGGAAATCTTGCTAAGCTCTTTTATTGCACACTAATAATTTGTAAATGAAAGTTTTTTTGTATATAAAAGCACATCATTTACTAAATGATTTTTTTTCTTTTTATTATATTGCTCCAAATAGAAATCAGGAGACTACACATCTTAATTTGCCTAGGTGGGTTGGTAAGATTGTTTTTATATCCTTATTTTCTCTCCTTTCTAATGTACTGCTTTCACCTAACAGTATATATCTTCCTGTATTTCCTATTTTAAAGATAATGATATCTAACATTTCACCATGAAATTCATTGTAGGAATTCAGCTTCTATTTTTTTCTGATTATTTTATCATGTTAATGACATCTGCTTCTATTTGTAGGTTCCAAGTTTCTAAACATAAACAATGTTTGAGTTGTATTGTTTTCTCTACCTATTGATATGATCAAATGTTTTACATTTTCATGAGGAAATGATGTCAGTTTATTTATCATACTGAACTATTGCTGGAATAGTTGCATCCTGAAATAAACTCCACTTGGTCATGGTATATACTTATTTTCTTATTTATACATTGCTAGATTTGGTTTGCTATTATTTTATTTGGACTTTTACATCTATGTCTTGAGTGATATTTATCTGTAATATACATTTATACCATGAGAAAGTACTGCCTATGTCAGGTTTGGGGGTCAAGGTTGTGCCAATCTCATAATATATGTTGGGGAGCATTGTTTCTTTTTCTATTCTTTGGAAGAGTTTGTATAAGATTAGAATAATCTGCTGAATATTTAGGGAGGGTGAGATGTTTTAAGATAACAAGAAAAAGTGAAAATCACAAAGGAAAAGCTAAGTTTTTTTCTCCTACATTAGAATTATGAACTTCTATTCATCAAGTGCACTATAAAGAGTGAAAATACAACTAAGAGAAACTTGTAGTATGAACAACACCAAAGGGCTAATATGCACATATTACCGTAANAAAATCACAAAGGAAAAGCTAAGTTTTTTTCTCCTACATTAGAATTATGAACTTCTATTCATCAAGTGCACTATAAAGAGTGAAAATACAACTAAGAGAAACTTGTAGTATGAACAACACCAAAGGGCTAATATGCACATATTACCATAAGACATCTACAAGTCAGTAAGAAACAATCGAATGTAAAAATGATGTATGTAATTTCATTCTAATCACTGTCCCCTGTATCCTGTTCTCCTAACCTTACATAGGTAAGTTTTTATTAATTTCACTTTAAATCATTCCAGCTTTTTAAAAGTATAGAGGAATATATATTTTCTTACCTTCTTTCTTGCCTACTGACATCATTTAAAGGCAAAAGTCCCGAGAACTATGCTCACATCTGTACAGAGATCTTCATTCTTATTTTTCAAATAGCTGCACAATATTTCATCATGCAGCTGTTTTTTATTGTTTATCTAGGCAGTCTTATTTTATTGAACATGAGTTTTTTCCAATCCTTGGCTACAGATATTGCTCCAGTGGGTAATCTGTACATGATTTATACTTGGGATTTAGTGTGGCATGATTTTGAAATTAACCTCCAACTACAACCATAGCTCCATTGATTTTTCCTGGCAACAATCTCCTTGGTTGGTGGCTACAACAAATTTTACTGAAAATCCCAAACCCACCATACACCAGGAATTAGTGTGGGTCTGAATAAATATGGCTTAACCAGAGACAAGGGCTTTCTGAAAAGATCTAAACAGACTGAAGTTTCTGTACTGGGTTGTGTCTCTCCCACTGGAGATAAAAAAGTGAAAGTTGCTCAGTCATGTCCAACTCTTTGTGACCCCATGGAGTACACAGTCCATGGAATTCTCCAGGCCAGAATACTGGAGTGGCTAGCCGCTCCCTTCTTCAGGGCATCTTTCCAACCCAGGGATTGAACCCAGGTCTCCTGCATTGCAAGCAGATTCTTTACCAGCTGAGCCACAAGGATACTGAAATATTAATATGCACTGGTAGACATAATTAAATGACCAAGAAGAAAATTACAATTCCTTGTAAACAGTTTACAGACAACAATAAAAGGGAGATGTTAATGCTTCAGGGTAATTACAATATTGATCTCACTCAAATTACAAATTGCTGTTTCTCAAAATGGATCTTTAAAAAGTAATCTAAGTGTATGATATCAAATCAAACAGAAAAAAATCTTATGATGTCCCTACAGATATGTCAGCCCCGCTTCGCACAGAAAATTTTAAGTCTGACTCCTTGTTTTGTAAGTTTGAATATTATCGCTTCTATCATTGCCTCTGTGGTTCCTGCGTATCTTTCACTCCAAGAGTGTAAAAGTTTTTTGCCAGATTGCTAACATTTACTTTCTACTCTGCAAAGATAAGGCAAAAACAGCCTGCCTTGTTACTAGCATAAGAATCTAGGTTTGCTCTTCATTTCTCATGAAACCATCTACCTTATGAAAATAATTTTAATTAGCTACATTCTTATAAAGGCTTTCCTGGTAACTCAGAGGCAAAGAATCTGCTCGATCCTCGGAGTCAGGAAGATCCCCTGGAGAAGGAATGGCAACCCATTCCAGTATTCTTGCCTGGGAAATCCCATGGACAGTGGATCCTAGCAGGCTACAGTCCATGCGATCGCAAAAGAGCTGGAAACAACTTAGCTACTATACAACAACAACACACTCCTATTAGATTAGACACCGTTACAGAGTCCAAGATACATGAAAAGGTAAATTCTATGGTTGATAAAACTAAATGGAGTTGTATCTAGCTTACACCTATAGCTGGTATATTTATAATATATTTTTATATAATATATTTATATATATTTATTTCACAATTTATATTTATAATATTCACAATATATNTCGCAAAAGAGCTGGAAACAACTTAGCTACTATACAACAACAACACACTCCTATTAGATTAGACACCGTTACAGAGTCCAAGATACATGAAAAGGTAAATTCTATGGTTGATAAAACTAAATGGAGTTGTATCTAGCTTACACCTATAGCTGGTATATTTATATTTTTATATAATATATTTATATATATTTATTTCACAATTTATATTTATAATATTCACAATATATTTATATATAAATATATTTATAATATATTAATTATTTATAATATATTTATTTCACAATTCCAGGAAAAGATACATTATTTAACAGAAGGGTATCAACTGCAAGACGATTTTGACTGAATTGATTATTTAAATCATATTATCAGTACATTTCTTTAAACGCCCATGTTAACTTGATTGTTTCACTGAGAAGAGTAGGTTCCATTTTAGCAAATTAAAAGACCAACTTGATAAATATATTAAATGTTCATCTGAGAATAACAGAAGTATTTCTACATGTCTCAGTTCAGTTCAGTTCAGTCACTCAGTTGTGTCCGACTCTTTGTGACCCCATGGACTGCAGCACACCAGGCCTCCCTGTCCATTACCAACTCCTGGAGTTTACTCATAGCTCATGTCCATCTATATATCTAGATGATATAAATATCAAGAAATTGTCTACACTTAATTATACAACTAAAATGGAGATAGGAATGATCACACTGGGGCATAAAGAAATATAAAAGCTTATGAGTTATTTAGCAGTTGTTTCTAAAGCTAAAAGTTTTAGTCCTCACCTGGTATTTGTCTTGCCACTGCGAGCAGGTACGCACCCAGTCAGAAGCACAGCTCCATCCATCTGTGCGTGACAACAGTCTTCTCGGTCAGTTGGTGACATAACAACATCCACAGTCCATGGGTAATCCAGATCCATGATTCACAAGGGGTCATTACCTTTGGGGGGTTGAATACAAAAGTCTTTATCAAAGTCCTTCACTAAAGATCCACTGGTATCTCAGTCAGGACATATCAGAAGATCATGGATATTGGATCATGTGGATGTTTTTCTCCTGAACAGTACCTGACTTAAAACACCAAATTAAACGATGGTCAGAGTGAGCTAGGCAAAAGCAAAGTACAGAATGGGAAGCTGATTTTTGTATGAGCAGTAGTAGAGAAAGTTTTCTCACTTCTTGAAGCATTTATATAAAAACTACATCTCACATCTACTAAATAGCTAAATACTAAATAGCTAAAATGTACCATTTTACTATTAAGAATTCAAACCACCAATTGTCTGCTGATTCTCTACAAATGGCTTCACGCAAAAGAGTCAATCTGTAATGATTCACATTTAGGTTCCAAGTTTTAAATTAATTCCGTTGTCAGGATATGGTCTGGAATGAATGACAATTTTAATGGTTATTCGCACCGCTTCTGACTCTGTCCTATTTATAGCTATAGCATAAGCAAAGGAGGAAAAGATGATGTTTTGTGTAATCTTTATTTCTGTCATCTTCCTCACATATATTGTTTTCTGATCACTACCACAAAATCAAAGATTATTTAATTTAGTGAAAGGAACAAAATTATTATGTTAAAAAAGAAGTTACTTCACTGAGTATTTTTTTTTTAATCCTAAAACAATTTTGGACCTCTAAGAATAAGAAATGGAAGAGACAAAAAAAGTCAATTACTGGATGAGAGGTTTGGATCTTGCTAGGAAAAGAAGTGAGACCTTTCATGCAAGTAAGACAAAAATGAGTTAATTAATTTTTTAAACTTTCATAATTTTAAAATTATTATACAAACACAGCATTTACGGATTAAAAAGTAAAAATGACTGTTATCCATGTTTTACTCCTTTTCTAACACTGCTCTCCCAAAATAATGACTGGCAGTTTAATTCTTTCAGACCTTTTTATATTTATATGTATTTTCCTATTGTCCTTATTTCCCTTTTCTACCTTTGATTTCTTTTCATCTAATTATGCCAAGAAACTTTTCTTCCCAGAAGGAACAATATCATATGTAAAGCCCTGATAGCATATTTACATGGCAAGCAGATGTATTAGATGGATGCTACCTTTGCATAAAACAAAAAATATTCAAGTTACCTAGCCATAGTAGTGTCATATACACATAAATGACACATACACACACACACATATATATAAATATATAGGTTTCTCTGGTAGCTCAGATGGTAAAAAAATCTGCCTGCAATGCAGGAGACCTGGGTTCTATCCCTGGATTGGGAAGATGCCCTGGAGAAGGGAATGGAAACCCACTCCAGTATTCTTGTCTGGAAAATCCTATGGACGGAGGAACCTGGTGGACTGCAGTTCATGGGGTCACAAAGAGTCAGACATGACTGAGTGACTAATACATAAACACAATAAATGAAGAAGGTATTTTAGATCATTTTGAAGTGTACTAGTAAGTTAACTGGCTTGCCAAACTAATGGATCTGTGTTCAAAACAAGTTCATAATTCAGAAAAGGAAGATAACAATGATAATGACCCAAAAAATGTTTCAAGGAAAGCCAAATAGTTAACAATAAGCAAAATATACTTTTGCTTTTTAAGACATAGTTTAAGCAAAACATCATTATCAATTATATTAGGTTTTATAATAACATTGATTTATAGTTTTCTGCTAAGTAATTTATACAGTCTGCTTTCACAGTATTTTTAATATGAACTGTAAGCATAGAGTAAGCATCTGCTGTACTTTGACATTTAAGTAACATAAAAATCAAAACGTCTTAAACTAATACAAGAAGACTGTAAGACAGTTTTCCCTTCACTCAAATTTGAGCAAGGGCTTCCTCAGTGGTTCACTGGTAAAGAATCTGCCTGCAACGCAGGAGACGATCCTTGGGTGGGGAAGATCCCCTGGTGGAGAACACCGTAGCCCACTCCAGTATTTTTGCCTGGGGAATCCCATGGACAGAGGATCCTGGTGGGCTACAGTTCATGGGGGAGCAAAGAGTCGGGCACGACTGAGCAACTAACACCTAGAACAGGCTGGTATAATTTTTCACAAAAATAAAGAGACAAGTGGATGATCAGAAACAAGAAGGAAAAGCTTGAATGAAGATCATGGCAATATGCTTACATTAAAAGAAAAGAAATATCTCAAGTCAACAACCTAACTTTAAAGCTCAAGAACCTAGAAAAAGAAACTTAAGTCGCTGGAATTGCAGGTGACAAAACAGCACATCAGATGAGGCAAAATAATAATAAATAAATGGAATTCAAGTTAATGGATAGCCAAAGGCCAAAAAAATAAAATTTAAACAAAAGAGTTACTCAGAGTGATAAAAGGTAACAACCTATAAAGAAGGTAAGGCAGTCGTGAAGTTTAAATACCAAATCAGAAAAAAGAATTCTGTAAAATAAATACTATTCAAAATATGAGTATAAATTGACAGAAACAGAAACATAGGTGACAAGATACTATCAGGAGCAGTATGCATTGAGTAGATACAAACAGTGATAGAGCCTGTTTTGAAAACACAATAATTAGCAATATTGAATAAATAGATAAAAATTGAGTTGTCATATTCTAAAGGAGGCACATGTTATGCCTCCTTGTCCAAGATCCAGAAGACATTTTCAAAACTGGTCATATGTAAAATTTCAATAATGTCCAAAAAGAAGAAATTACAGAGCTCACAAATTTCTAGCCCAAATTAATAACTAGAAATTAATACTGATAACTAATACAAGAAAACATTACAACTATGGGTAAAATTTTAACCTCTTTAATAATTAGGTTAGGGTGAGATGAAATAAAAGTAAAACTTTATTATCATGACAAGTAATAAAATACACTATAACATTTCAAAAGTTTGGTATTTGTCCAAAGCTGTAACAGAAATAAATCCAAAGTCACAACTTACACCTTTATTTTAAAAATAAAAAATCAAAAATGCACTGGGGATAACAGATTTTGGAGAAGTGGTGAAAAATGATATTAAGGAAATTATAAGACATAATATAAGTAAAAGTTGTTTAAAGTTTTTAAAAAGATAAATTATTTTTGAAGATAACAATAAACAGATTTCTGAAAAATATCAGAAAAAAGATAACACAAAGTCAATGTGTTGACTCTAACACAAATGTGTTGACTTTAAAATGAAGTGGTCTTCCTGCCTATTCCTCCATTATCTTGGGAAGACACATGTACCTTAATGTCCACTTCAGACCTAGTTACAATAGCGAGGACATGGAAGAAACCTAGATGGCCATTGGCGGACAAATGGATAAGGAAGTTGTGGTACATATACACAGTGGAATATTACTCAGCTACAAAAATGAACACATTTGAGTCAGTTCTAATGAGGTAAATGGCCCTAGACCTTATTATATAGATAAGTCAGAAAGAGAAAGACAATTATCATATATTAATGCATATATATGGAATCTAGAAAGATGGTACTGACAACCTTATGTACAGGGAAGCAAAGGAGACATAAAGAATAGACTTTTGGTCTCAGTGGAAAGGAAAGTATTCTTGCCTTGAGAACCCCATGAACAGTATGAAAAGGCAAAAAGGTATGACACTGAAAGATGAACTCTCCAGGTTGGTAGGTGCCCAATATGCTACCGGAGAAGAGTGGAGAAATAACTCCAGAAAGACTGAAGAGATGGAGCCAAAGCAAAAACAACACCCAGTTGTAGATATGACAGGTGATGGAAGTAAAGTCTGATGCTGTAAACAGCAGTATTGCATAGGAACCTGGAATGTTAGGTCCACAAATCAAGGCCAGTTTGGAGGTCAAACAGGAGATGGCAAGAGTGAATGTTGACATTTTAGGAACCAGTGAACTAAAATGGACTGGAATGGGTGAATTTAATTCAGATGACCATTATATCTACTACTGTGGGCAGGAATCCCTTAGAAGAAGTGAAGTAGCCATCACAGTCAACAAAAGAGTCTGAAATGCAGTACTTGGATGCAATCTCAAAAACAACAGAATGATCTCTGTTCATTTCCAAGGCAAACCATTCGATATCACAGTAATCCAAGTCTATGTCACGACCAGAAATGCTGAAGAAGCTAAAATTGAATGCCTCTATAAAGACCTACAAGACCTAGAACTAACACCAAAAAAAGAGATGTCCTCTTCATTATAGGAGACTGGAATCCAAAAGTAGGAAATCAAGAGATACCTGGAGTAACAGGGAAATTTGGCCTTAGAGTACAAAATGAAGCAGGTCAAAGACTACTAGAGTTTTGCTTAGAGAACGCACTGGTCATAGCAAACACCCTCTTCCAACAACGCAAGAGAAGACTCTACACATGGACACCACCAGATGGTCAACACTGAAATCAGACTGATTCTGTTCTTTGCAGCCAAAGATGGAGAAGCTCTATACAGTCAGCAAAAACAAGACCGGGAGCTGACTGTCACTCAGATCACAAACTCCTTTATTGCCAAATTCAGACTTAAATTGAAGAAAGTAGGGAAAACCACTAGATCATTCATATATGACCTAAATCAAATCCCTTACAATTATACAGTGTAAGAAACAAATAGATTCAAGGGATTAGATCTGATAAAGTCCCTGAAAAACTATGGACAGAGGTTCATGACATTATACAGGGGCAGTGATCAAGATCATCCCAAGGGAAAACAAATGCAAAAAGGCAAAATTATTATCTGAGGAGCCGTTACAAATAACTGAGAAAAGAAGAGAAGCTAAAGGCAAAGGAGAAAAGGAAAGATATACCCATTTGAATGCAGAGTTCCAAAGAATAACAAGGAGAAATCAGAAAGCCTTCCTCAGTCATCAGTGCAAAGAAATAGAGGAAAATAATAGACTGGGAAAGACTGAAGATCTCAATAAATTGAGATACCAAGGAAATATTTCATGCAAAGATGGGCACAATTAAGGACAGAAAGGTATTGGCCTAAAAGCAGCAGAAGATGTTAAGAAGAGGTGGCAAGAATACACAGAAGAACTATACAAAAAAGATCTTCCCACCTCAGATAATCATGATGGTATGCTCATTCACTTAGAGCCAGACATCCTGGAATGTGAAATCAAGTGGGCCTTATGAAGCATCACTATGAACAAAGCTAGTGGAGGTGATGGAGTTCCAGTTAAGCCATTTCAAATCCTCAGAGATGATGCTGTGAAAGTGCTGTACTCAATATGCCAGCAAATTTGGAAAACTCAGCAGTGGCCACAGGACTGGAAAAGGTCAGTTTTCATTCCAATTCCAAAGAAAGGTAATGCCAAAGAATGTTCAAACTACCACACAATTGCACTCATCTCACATGGTAGCAAAGTAATGCTCAAAATTCTCCAAGCCAGGCTTCAACAATAATTGAACCATGAATTTCCAGATCTCCACACTGGTTTTAGAAAAGACAGAGGAACCAGAGATCAAATTGCCAACATCTGTTCGATCATGGAAAAAGCAAGTAAGTTCCAGAAAAACATCTATTTCTGCTTTGTTGACTATGCCAAAGCCTTTGACTGTGTCGATCACAACATACTGTGGAAAATTCTTCAAGAGATGGGAATACCAGACCACCTGACATGTCTCTTGAGAAATCTGTATGCAGGTCAGGAAGCTGGAACTGGACCTGGAACAACAGACTGGTTCCAAATAGGAAAAGGAGTTCGACAAGGCTGTATATTGTCACCCTGTTTGTTTAATTTATATAAAGAGTACAACATGGGAAATGCTGAGCTGGAGGAAGCACAAGCTGGAATCAAGATTACTGGGAGAAATATCAATAACCTCAGATATGCACATGACACCACTCTTATGGCAGAAAGTGAAGAACTAAAGAGCCTCTTGATGAAAGTGAAAGAAGAGAGTGAAAAAGTTGGCTTAAAGCTCAACATTCAAAAAACTAAGATCATGGTATCTGGTCCCATCACTTCATGGCAAATAGATGGGGAAACAGTGGAAACAGTGGCTGACTTTATTTTGGGGGGCTCCGAAATCACTGTAGATGGTGACTGCAGCCATGAAATTAAAAGATGCTTACTCCTAGGAAGGAAAGTTATGACCAACCTAGACAGTATATTAAAAAGCAGAGACATTACTTTGCCAACAAAGGTCTGTCTCATCAAGGCTATGGTTTTTTCAGTAGTCATCTATGGATGTGAAAGTTGGACTATAAAGAAAGCTGAGCGCCAAAGAATTGATGCTTTTGAACTGTGGTGTTGGAGAAGACTCTTGAGAGTCCCTTGGACTGCAAACAGATCCAACCAGTACATCCTAAAGGAAATCAGTCCTGAATATTCATCAGGACTGATGTTGAAACTGAAACTCCATACTTTGGCCACCTGATGCGAAGAACTGACTCATTTGAAAAGACCTTGATGCTGGGAAAGACTGAAGGTGGGAGAAGAGGACAAGAGAGGATGAGATGGTTGGATGGGATCACCACCTGACATGAATTTCAGTAAATTCTGGGAGTTGGTGATGGATAGGGAGGCCTGGCATGCTGCAGTCCATGGGGTTGCGAAGAGTCAGACATAACTGAGCAACTGAACTCAACTGATGGCTTATTTATCTCTGAATCTTCAAAAGTTAACAGATCTTGTGATCAAAGAGGTAAATGTTCAAACTAGAAGAGATCCAGTTTGCTACAGGATCTAATTTCAACAGGACTTCACTCCACATTGCAAGAAAAGCATTTTGGAAGCACTTTAAATTCTTTATTTAACAAACATGTGTAGTAATGCATTCTACATTTTCTGAAGTTAACTCCCGAAAATCTCAGTTGTAATTTCAGATAACTTGTGTTTTCAAATTANCTCTGAATCTTCAAAAGTTAACAGATCTTGTGATCAAAGAGGTAAATGTTCAAACTAGAAGAGATCCAGTTTGCTACAGGATCTAATTTCAACAGGACTTCACTCCACATTGCAAGAAAAGCATTTTGGAAGCACTTTAAATTCTTTATTTAACAAACATGTGTAGTAATGCATTCTACATTTTCTGAAGTTAACTCCCAAAAATCTCAGTTGTAATTTCAGATAACTTGTGTTTTCAAATTATGTGACACCCTTTTGGTTTGGAAAATCATTTCTTCAGGACCAGATACTACCATGGTAATCAAACAGAAACAAAGACTAATCATGTTCAAATAATTTGGTATTATTTTATAAAGTACATAAAACATGAACAACAATATGCTGTGCTACAAGGGAAAATTTTCTCCTCAGTTCAGTTCAATCACTCAGTCGTATCCAACTCTTTGCGACTCCATGAATTGCAGCATGCCAGGCCTCCCTGTCCATCACTAACTCCCAGAGTTCATTCAGACTCATGTCCATAGAGTCGGTGATGCCATCCAGCCATCTCATCCTGTCGTCCCCTTCTCTTCCTGCCCCCAATCCCTCCTGGCACCAGAGTCTTTTCCAATGAGTCAACTCTTCGCATGAGGTGGCCAAAGTACTGGAGTTTCAGCTTCAGCATCATTCCCTCCAGAGAACACCCAGGGCTGATCTCCTATAGCATGGACTGGTTGGATCTACTTGCAGTCCAACAGAATCTCAAGAGTCTTCTCCAACGCCACAGTTCAAAAGTTCTACTAGACAGGTTCAAAAAATATTGAGGATACCATCAAAATTATAAACAAAAAATAATCCCAAGTAACTTAAATACTTAAGGAATAGATATTTGAAATTATCCTGTGAATATTTATTTTCATGCTCCACTGCAGTCCCACCTTCATCCTCAATAATCTGATTCACACTAAACTGGGGGTTTAATAGCTACATTAACTATCTACTCAAATTCACTCATCCACTCCCTCAACAAATATAAACATACTCAAGTGTGCCATACCCGGATANTCAGATAACTTGTGTTTTCAAATTATGTGACACCCTTTTGGTTTGGAAAATCATTTCTTCAGGACCAGATACTACCATGGTAATCAAACAGAAACAAAGACTAATCATGTTCAAATAATTTGGTATTATTTTATAAAGTACATAAAACATGAACAACAATATGCTGTGCTACAAGGGAAAATTTTCTGCTCAGTTCAGTTCAATCACTCAGTCGTATCCAACTCTTTGCGACTCCATGAATTGCAGCATGCCAGGCCTCCCTGTCCATCACTAACTCCCAGAGTTCATTCAGACTCATGTCCATAGAGTCGGTGATGCCATCCAGCCATCTCATCCTGTCGTCCCCTTCTCTTCCTGCCCCCAATCCCTCCTGGCACCAGAGTCTTTTCCAATGAGTCAACTCTTCGCATGAGGTGGCCAAAGTACTGGAGTTTCAGCTTCAGCATCATTCCCTCCAGAGAACACCCAGGGCTGATCTCCTATAGCATGGACTGGTTGGATCTACTTGCAGTCCAACAGAATCTCAAGAGTCTTCTCCAACGCCACAGTTCAAAAGTTCTACTAGACAGGTTCAAAAAATATTGAGGATACCATCAAAATTATAAACAAAAAATAATCCCAAGTAACTTAAATACTTAAGGAATAGATATTTTAAATTATCCTATGAATATTTATTTTCGTGCTCCACTGCAGTCCCACCTTCATCCTCAATAATCTGATTCACACTAAATTGGGGGTTTAATAGCTACATTAACTATCTACTCAAATTCACTCATCCACTCCCTCAACAAATAGAAACATACTCAAGTGTGCCATACCCGGATACTTCTTTTTAAGTAACTTAGGGGTTTTCTTCATTTGAACTAAAGAAAGTTGAGCTTCTGGAACTGTCTCACTGCCTAGAAATTTAATACATAAAACCAGCACCACAGATGAGTATGCAGAAGAAAGTACTAAGAAGTGAAATGTCAGCAAATGCGGGCTGGGGGCTCCATGGAAGCGGCAGTGGCACATAAGGGTTAAGAACAGGGCTGGGTTCAAATCCTGATTCCAGTACTTTCCCCCTCTATCCGTTATCTCGTCTGTAAAATGCTAATTAATAATAAACATTCATAGATTTGCTGGAGAATCGAATGCAAAAATGGAATACAATGTGTTCCAAAGTGGCTGATATTCATTAAACGGTATGATGCCAGCCTCTGCTGCGGGAACAAGGGAAATGTTTTCCTGGCTAGAGTACATCTCCGATATATATGGCTTAAAATGAAATGTACATACATCACTGTCAAGGCTAGGAAACTACCCTACAGCCAATCCAGACAACCAATCCAGGAAGCTAAGTGATTTCACGATGTCCAGACAAGCCAGAGCTAGGGGAGATTAGTCAAGGTGCATGGGATCACATTGCATTTTAGGGTTCTAAGCCCCTTCCCAATTTCCATCACACAGACAAGTTGGTGAGGAAGGACACAGCCAGAAGTCGAGCAAGGCCCTTAAAGGACTTCGGTTCCAGCCTCGTCCTTCACGCAGGTGGAGCCCCGTCTTCAGTCCCGCCTTTGACCCCAGGAAGCGCCCGCAAACCGGCCCTCCTTACTCGGTCTCCTGGGCTGGACAAATGGGTAGGACTCCACCACTATACAGCTCTCTCGCTACATCATTTTCACCGAACTCTTTAACCCGCCGCCCACTCCTTCCCGTAACCCCGGGCCGGGCGGTTCTGAACAGGACCGTCACTTAGAAAGCCAGAGTTTATCTCCTAAGTGAGACCGGGTCACAAGACCCTCTCTCTCCCGGGCAACAGTACTGCCTGCGCCCCGGCAGCGCTGCCGGCTAACTCCTGGATTCTCACGCCCCGAGGCTTGAGCACCGCCGCTGGGCAGGTGGGGGTTGGGATGCTCACCTGCTCGGCGCGACCACCTTTGTGCAGCCGACCCACGAGTAGCGCTGGGGCCGACAGTTTAGGCCCGGCCTTGCACTTCGCCCACACGCGGCCCCCCTGCATTCTGCTTCCGAGTTGGATTACCTCTCAAACAGTCCAATATATAAAATATTAATGCTTGGCAGGACCTCTGCGCGGGATTCTAGGCCTGCACCTCGCGCTTTCCTATTGGACACTACAATTTAGAGGTGGGGCCGGCCCTATCGGCGAGAACCACGCCCTCTGATACCTCCCGTCCAATCGGAGGCAGAGAGCCGCACTTGCCTTATTTACATACAAGTTACTCTACATAAGCTCAACCCGAGGCATTCGCTCCCCAAACACCTATTTCTAAGTTGACGACACGTTTCCTAAACGGAGTCCAAACTCAGCACTTCAGGGTCTGAAACCGAGGGAAAGATCACTTACTGCCCTGCAACGCATTTTCCCAGGCTACGTCCCTATCGTGGGCTCCGGGCTTCTCACTTCGAGCTTTGTTGCTCATACCTCCCCCAGCCTCAAGCTTAACCCCGAATCATGCGTCCGAACAACTGTAATCGTAGAGCCTCCTTTGAAGCACCCATTAGCACAGTCACCAGGGAACATAAGCATTATCAACCCTTTTTATGAGATTTTGGTGGCCCTAAAAAGGGCCTTTTGGAATTGATAAGCCGCAGGCACAGCTCAGCCACCGAAGCCGTAGAGGGTGCGGCCCTGGCGTTTCAGAGCATACACCACATCCATGGCGGTGACCGTCTTGCGTTTGGCGTGCTCCGTGTACGTCACTGCATCGCGGATCACGTTTTCCAAGAACACTTTGAGCACTCCGCGGGTCTCCTCGTAGATGAGCCCTGAGATGCGCTTGACGCCACCACGGCGGGCAAGACGGCGAATTGCAGGCTTCGTAATGCCCTGGATGTTGTCCCGTAAGACCTTCCGGTGACGCTTGGCACCTCCTTTACCCAGCCCTTTCCCCCCTTTGCCCCTTCCAGACATTTTCAACACGAAGACAACCAGTCACGTAAAACACGCTCGCAACAATTCGGAGAACGAAGAACCCGGGCTAATATACCCTTATAGCGGACCTGGTTGAAAACCTCAAGATAGTGGGCGGAGCTAAGTCTACAAGAGGTTTTTGTTTCTTTTTTTTTTTTTATCTCTTCCCTACAAAATTTTTCGGTTGCTTATTTGGGAAAACTTTTTGTTATTTTTCCCATGAAATTTANATTCATAGATTTGCTGGAGAATCGAATGCAAAAATGGAATACAATGTGTTCCAAAGTGGCTGATATTCATTAAACGGTATGATGCCAGCCTCTGCTGCGGGAACAAGGGAAATGTTTTCCTGGCTAGAGTACATCTCCGATATATATGGCTTAAAATAAAATGTACATACATCACTGTCAAGGCTAGGAAACTACCCTACAGCCAATCTAGACAACCAATCCAGGAAGCTAAGTGATTTCACGATGTCCAGACAAGCCAGAGGTAGGGAAGATTAGTCAAGGTGCATGGGATCACATTGTATTTTAGGGTTCTAAGCCCCTTCCCAATTTCCATCACACAGACAAGTTGGTGAGGAAGGACACAGCCAGAAGTCGAGCAAGGCCCTTAAAGGACTTCGGTTCCAGCCTCGTCCTTCACGCAGGTGGAGCCCCGTCTTCAGTCCCGCCTTTGACCCCAGGAAGCGCCCGCAAACCGGCCCTCCTTACTCGGTCTCCTGGGCTGGACAAATGGGTAGGACTCCACCACTATACAGCTCTCTCGCTACATCATTTTCACCGAACTCTTTAACCCGCCGCCCACTCCTTCCCGTAACCCCGGGCCGGGCGGTTCTGAACAGGACCGTCACTTAGAAAGCCAGAGTTTATCTCCTAAGTGAGACCGGGTCACAAGACCCTCTCTCTCCCGGGCAACAGTACTGCCTGCGCCCCGGCAGCGCTGCCGGCTAACTCCTGGATTCTCACGCCCCGAGGCTTGAGCACCGCCGCTGGGCAGTTGGGGGTTGGGATGCTCACCTGCTCGGCGCTACCACCTTTGTGCAGCCGACCCACGAGTAGCGCTGGGGCCGACAGTTTAGGCCCGGCCTTGCACTTCGCCCACACGCGGCCCCCCCTGCATTCTGCTTCCGAGTTGGATTACCTCTCACTCAAACAGTCCAATATATAAAATATTAATGCTTGGCAGGACCCCTGCGCGGGATTCTAGGCCTGCACCTCGCGCTTTCCTATTGGACACTACAATTTAGAGGTGGGGCCGGCCCTATCGGCGAGAACCACGCCCTCTGATACCTCCCGTCCAATCGGAGGCAGAGAGCCGCACTTGCCTTATTTACATACAAGTTACTCTACATAAGCTCATCCCGAGGCATTCGCTCCCCAAACACCTATTTCTAAGTTGACGACACGTTTCCTAAACGGAGTCCAAACTCAGCACTTCAGGGTCTGAAACCGAGAGAAAGATCACTTACTGCCCTGCAATGCATTTTCCCAGGCTACGTCCCAATCGTGGGCTCCGGGCTTCTCACTTCGAGCTTTGTTGCTCATACCTCCCCCAGCCTCAAGCTTAACCCCGAATCATGCGTCCGAACAACTGTAATCGTAGAGCCTCCTTTGAAGCACCCTTTAGCACAGTCACCAGGGAACATAAGCATTATCAACCCTTTTTATGAGATTTTGGTGGCCCTAAAAAGGGCCTTTTGGAATTGATAAGCCGCAGGCACAGCTCAGCCACCGAAGCCGTAGAGGGTGCGGCCCTGGCGTTTCAGAGCATACACCACATCCATGGCCGTGACCGTCTTGCGTTTGGCGTGCTCCGTGTACGTCACTGCATCGCGGATCACGTTTTCCAAGAACACTTTGAGCACTCCGCGGGTCTCCTCGTAGATGAGCCCTGAGATGCGCTTGACACCACCACGGCGGGCAAGACGGCGAATTGCAGGCTTCGTAATGCCCTGGATGTTGTCCCGTAAGACCTTCCGATGACGCTTGGCACCTCCTTTACCCAGCCCTTTCCCCCCTTTGCCCCTTCCAGACATTTTCAACACGAAGACAACCAGTCACGTAAAACACGCTCGCAACAATTCGGAGAACGAAGAACCTGGGCTAATATACCCTTATAGCGGACCTGGTTGAAAACCTCAAGATAGTGGGCGGAGCTAAGTCTACAAGAGGTTTTTGTTTCTTTCTTTTTTTTTTAATCTCTTCCCTACAAAATTTTTCGGTTGCTTATTTGGGAAAACTTTTTGTTATTTTTCCCATGAAATTTAGGAAAGACGCGATAGGAATTATATTGCCGTTTCTCCATACTTAAAAAACGGTAGGCCAGATCCAGTGAGCGCTGGGTTTCCCTTGTCTCTTTCCTCCACCTCGTCTGCCCCCGCCTTTCTCTAGCGCGCGGGAATTCTAATTTTATAGTTTTCAAACGAAATGCACACTTTTATAATACTATTCTTAGACTAATTTGAAACTCAATAGGAACTGGGAATGCTTTGAGTGAGTGAATTCGTTCAGTTGTGTCCGACTCTTTGCTACACCATGGACTGTAGCCTACCAGGCTCTTCCATCCCTGGGATTTTCTAGGCAAGAATACTGGAGTGGGTTGCCATTTCCTTCTCAAGGGGATTTTCCCAACCCAGGGATTGAACCCAGGTCACCCGCATTGTGGGCAGACGCTTTACCGTCTCAGCCACTACCCAAAGCAGTTGCTTTACACCTTGTGGATCTTTTTAAAGTCACCAGTTGGGGTAGAGGAATTATTTCAATCGTTTTCTCTTTTGTGGCCCCGTGAAGAAAAAATTAAAATCTTTTCCAAAAAAGTCTAACCCTTACCCTTTCCTTCCCACCCCCACCGCCGACTTTTCTCTTGCAGCTGGCTTCTGCACAATTTGCTGCTTTTACTGCTTCCTCCGTTCCCCACCCCCAGCCCAAGCACGAAGTTTTGCTTCTCAGTCAAATGACAATTTCTGTGATTAGCTTCTTGTGAAATAGTGGATGCCATGATAATGGCTTTAAATCAGGAGGTTCTCATTTCTTAAGAAATCCCTTGAGAAAAACGGAGCTTTGAGTAGTGTCACACTAGGAGACAGGACTATTTTCCCAGAATGTTCATACTGCGAAAAAAGGCAGCAATATATAAGTATGATTCGTAACTCTTTCCCAGGACTTAACACCATGAGGAATGAATATTTTGGTAAATTACGCTCCCTGTACCTAGTCCTGACGAATAAGCCTTTCCAGTAGGAAAGCTTTATGGTAAATATTTGCTTGTTATGTACCTATCCTCAGCCATCTCTATAGCACAAAAAAGACAGTGTTATTGTTGTT
>SJYW01022976.1:52884-65851 GCA_006410735.1 Raphicerus campestris | reverse complement strand
TTCTTGTGAAATAGTGGATGCCATGATAATGGCTTTAAATCAGGAGGTTCTCATTTCTTAAGAAATCCCTTGAGAAAAACGGAGCTTTGAGTAGTGTCACACTAGGAGACAGGACTATTTTCCCAGAATGTTCATACTGCGAAAAAAGGCAGCAATATATAAGTATGATTCGTAACTCTTTCCCAGGACTTAACACCATGAGGAATGAATATTTTGGTAAATTACGCTCCCTGTACCTAGTCCTGACGAATAAGCCTTTCCAGTAGGAAAGCTTTATGGTAAATATTTGCTTGTTATGTACCTATCCTCAGCCATCTCTATAGCACAAAGAAGACAGTGTTATTGTTGTTAAAGCAAAAATAAAAGAACCCTCAGAACACTGGATTGCTGGGAGGTGGGGGTGGGGGTGGGGAAGTCCTAAGTAGTCACATTGAACCGCATGATTTTAATGAAAAGAAAGAAAAGTTTGGAAGTCAGGATTCTTGTAATGGCAACATAGGTTTTTTTGTTTGTTTGTTTTTTAGTATTTACTAAAAAATCAAGCTTAGAACATTTTCAAGTTAGAGATCTCTTTTGCTTACAAAGATTTTTTTTTTAAGTGTCAATAATAATAAATGTAATGTGTCAAAAATTTNATAGGTTTTTTTGTTTGTTTGTTTTTTAGTATTTACTAAAAAATCAAGCTTAGAACATTTTCAAGTTAGAGATCTCTTTTGCTTACAAAGATTTTTTTTTTTTTAAGTGTCAATAATAATAAAGGTAATGTGTCAAAAATTTCGGGCATACTCAGCCCGAACTGCTAGAGGCATTTCTTGCTTGAGTGCTTAGTATTTGTTGACTAAGTTAACTAAGGAGTAACTCTCCTTCCAGATTTTACTGTTTCTTACCACGGTTCCTTAATTTTTAAGACATTATTTTCCTGAGAGCGACAGAGGAGGTTGAAACCTCGTAATCCACTAAATTCAGCCGAACGCAATAAATTCAACGGAATCCCAACCGCGGAGCGAGCGGACCTAGGTATTTATATCAGCTGTTATGTAAATGAGGACTCAGCAGTTTGCTCTTTTGATTGGAGAAAACTGGAGAAGGTGGTCCTTCTGCTAGCGTCCTAATTGGGAGCAGAGCCTGCCTGTCATTGGTCACCGGAGCCAAGGATGCTGCCGAACCCAATGGGGAGGCGCTGCCTAGTGTCAGCAAAGTGTTAGTAGAGGCAGTTCCGGTGTGGTACGTTGCATTCTTGTACTAGGAACCCGATCGCTGGTTTTTTTCCTCTCGCTGGAGTTTTCGGCGAGACAAACATGTCTGGTCGCGGAAAGCAGGGCGGCAAAGTGCGGGCAAAGGCCAAGTCCAGGTCCTCTCGCGCGGGCCTGCAGTTCCCAGTGGGCCGAGTGCACAGACTGCTGCGCAAGGGTAATTACGCGGAGCGAGTGGGCGCCGGGGCGCCGGTGTACCTGGCGGCGGTGTTGGAATACCTGACGGCGGAGATCCTGGAGTTGGCTGGCAACGCCGCGCGGGACAACAAGAAGACCAGGATAATCCCTCGCCACCTGCAGCTCGCCATCCGCAACGACGAAGAGCTAAACAAGCTTCTGGGGAAAGTGACCATCGCTCAGGGCGGCGTCCTGCCCAACATCCAGGCCGTGCTGCTGCCCAAGAAGACGGAGAGTCAGAAGACGAAGAGCAAGTGACCCTGATGCCGCCACAGGGGAGCCGGCTTCCCCAGCAAGGGCTCTCTCCAGAGTCGCCCCGCCCGCAGTGTTTTTGAATATGCTTGATGTTATGGAGAGCCGGAGCCATCTAGTGGGGAGGTGGGCGGCGAGGAGACCCAACTGGGTCGGGGGCCCAATAAAGTCGGTGAAAATCGTCTGGTCGAGAGAGCTGTGTAGTCGCGGGGCCCTGCCGGGAGACCCAGGGGCGACCGGGAGACCTTTGGAAGAGGTACTGGTGGGTCGGTTTGAGCCACTGTCTGGGCTGCTTTGTTCCGCAGCCACCCGCGAGGCGCTACGGGCGGATCAAGGGAGACCAGAAGGGACCCACCGGCGTGGAGGTGGGCAGAGTCGGGGGCTCTCCCTGCTCGCCCGGAGGCAGAGGCGAGTAGGTGCGGATGAGGCTGGGCCAGCTGTTTTTACATCCGCCTCCCAGGGCCTGTGCTCCCCTACCCTGTTAGGGCAGTTCCGGAACCAGTTCTAGGAAAGAGATAGTGATGACGATGTGGTCTTGGGCAGGAAGTTGTCTGTCCGGCCACACTTTTCAGAAGGGAGAATAACTTTGGATGTTGGAAGAATAGCTTTGACGACACGGTGTCAATTTAACAGATTTTTCTTGGCCCGACGGCTGTTGTGTTTTCTTGTTTGCGGTGTCAGATATTTTTGTGTGCACGCTTATGTTCACATTTCTTTAAAATGAAGGAACCATCCAGTAATATGTGTAGTACAGAAGCCTGAGTCATGAAATTGGAAATTTGTTACGCTGACACTCATGCTGTGTAATAGTGCAGTGCCTTTAGTCATGAGTTACCTATACCTGAGGAGCTTTTTAAATGACTTGCTCAAGTTTCTAGCTTCACAGTGGTCTTATCTCCACAATATATCCCTTTGGAAAGGTAATTGATTTGATTTTGCTTTATAACAACAAATCCCCCTCTTAAGGTCCCTTATGTTCTACCACTGGGCCTGAGGTAATGACCTCATTCCCACAACACCTATTGTGTTTGTGTTGCTTAATGGCACAGTAAGGCTTTCTTAAATGTGTGAGATGTGAGAAAAGGCAAGGACAGATGGTATGGAGAGAAACGTTTCTGCTCAGGAATTTACATTTAAAAGTTACACAGTAAGAACCCTTGTCTGTCCTAGATTGACCCTTCCATTTCCCTCTTTTCTACAAGCTTCTTCCTGGCCTACAAAAAAGATGATTTATTTAGATTTCACATATTTAGATTCATCTTTTCCTTAAGTCAGAGTTGATGTCGTTCTGGGGAAAAGAAAAGGATATGTCTTCCACCATCAATGGTAGTAGTTGGCCTGTTTTCTCGGCATGGACTTTTATTTCTTCCCCAGTATTTACTGAGAACCTCTCTATGCTCTGCACAGTACTGCGTAATGGGTTGCTGCGGCCAGCACAGCAAGTAGGGATCGAAAGTGGTCAACTGCACAGTTTGGGCAAAAGAAACTAGAGACAGAATTAAAGTTTTAAAAATGGGACCGGGGAACTCAAGATTTCTTGGGTTCAAGAGCCCTGTTCCTCAAAGCCACATCACTTTTATTTAGTGTCTTGGCAAGCAGAAAGTATCTGTTGTGCTGCAATGAAGTCAGCCTCCTGTGTCCCCAGTCATGTCTCCCATTTTATTGATTACTTTAAACTATCTTTGTTATTTTTTTGTACAAAGGCTGTTACCTAGCTGGAGGTCATAGACCCACATATGCCTTGTGAAAACATCTTAGTGTGTGCACAAGCAGCATTCTAAACTTGCGCTGACCCAGTGTTCCAAGGTCCACACTATGTTTTTCCTTAGCTTAGCAGGGCATGACAACCCCAACTGATCAACCCGATGTACTTTTATTTAGGTTATGCTGCATGGCTATATTTTGCTTTTATTCTTTTCCCATGGTGATTTTCTCATGGCTTAGCCAGAGCAATAGGTGGCTATTAACCCCTGCAGCAGGTGATGAGGATACCCTGGTCTATGAGACCAACTAGGTTTCCCCTCCTGAAGCTCACTTTTTTTTTTCTGGGTAACTGAAGACCGGACAATAAACAAATAAGTGACCATTAAAGAAAGGATTCCCTTTCAGCTTCTGCTACTGCTTATGGAATGAATGTTGGGATTACTTCTCCCATGTGATTAAGTTTGAAGTATATACAAAGGTCAGGCCACACGTACCCCTTTTAGGAGGCAGATTATTGCCCCCTGTGTCCTAAAGAGAATAGACCCAAAGGGTACATACCTTGGGCAGTTTCCAAGACGTCTGTCTATTCCACTTCCCGCCTATTCAGAAGACTTCCTTGTGTAAAATAGTCACAATAGCTATTTTGATGACCGAAATTGTTCCTTTATTCCATGCCAGCTATTGTTCAGTTTAGTTGCTTAGTCGTGTCCAACTCTTTGCGACCCCCATGAACCACAGCACGCCAGGCCTCCCTGTCCATCACCCACTCCCAGAGTCTACCCAAACACATGTCCATTGAGTCGTGATGCCATCCAACCATCTCATCCTCTGTCGTCCCCTTCTTCTCCTGCCCTTAATCTTTCCCAGCATCAGGGTCTTTTCCAATGAGTCAGCTCTTTGCTTCAGGTGGCCAAAGTATTAGAGTTTCATCTTTAACATCAGTCCTTCCAATGAACACCCAGGACTGATCTCCTTTAGGATGGACTGGTTGGATCTCCTTGCAGTCCAAGGGACTCTCAAGAGTCTTTTCCAACATCAGTACAAAAACATCAATTCTTCTGCACTCAGCTTTCTTTATAATCCAACTCTCACATCCATACGTGACCACTGGAAAAACCATATCCTTAACTAGATGGACCTTTGTTAGCAAAGTAATGTCTCTGCTTTTGAATATGCTGCCTAGGTTGGTCATGACTTTTCTGCCAAGGAGTAAGCGTCTTTTAATTTCATAGTTGCAGTCACTATCTGCAGTGATTTTGGAGCCCAGAAAAATAAAGTCTGACACTGTTTCCACTGTTTCCCCAGCTATTTGCCATGAAGTGATGGGACCAGATGCCACAATCTTAGATTCCTGAATGTTGAGCCAACTTTTTCACTCTCCTCTTTCATTTTCATCAAGAGGCTCTTTAGTTCTTCACTTTGTGCCATAAGGATGTTGTTATCTGCATATCTGAGCTTATTGATATTTCTCCTGGCAATCTTGATTCCAGCTTGTGCTTCCTCCAGCCCAGCATTTCTCATGATGTACTCTGCATATAAGTTAAATAAGCAGAGGGACAATATACAGCCTTGACAAACTCCTTTACTTATTTGGAACCAGTCTGTTGTTCAATGTCCCGTTCTAACTGTTGCTTCCTGACCTGCATACAGGTTTCTGAAGAGGCAGGTCAAGTGGTCCGGTATTCCAGTCTCTTTCAGAATTTTCTACAGTTTATTGTGATCCACACAGTCAAAGGCTTTGGCATAGTCAATAAAGCAGAAATAGATGTTTTTCTGGAACTCTCTTGCTTTTTCGATGCCAGCTATTGTATGCTCAGTAAGTAGAAGTACCAGTATCTATGGGGATATGGGCTTACCTTTATAGGTTAAAGTAGAGGTAACGAATATTTTTAATGCCCAGTTGTTGGGAATAGTTCTCGTTATTACTGCCTTGTGGCATGGTGAGCAGTGGAGAAGAAAAAAGAGTATCAGTTGCTGGATTTGACATTTACGTCTTAATTTCCTAAAAAATTTGAGGCATCTCCAAGATTAAAACCAAATGGTAAGGAAATAAGGGTATGACATTTATTAAAAAAAAAACCAAAACCTTTCTCTCTAAAGTTTCACAGGAGTCTAACCCTGTTAGCTGAAGATAAAAACAGGCAAGATTCACAGATATCCGTACACTGGCGGCCCCATTCTCATCCTATCTCAACCACCACCATCCCAGAGATTGATAGAGAAAGATGGCTTAGAGAAATCATTAGTAGTGAGTAGTAAAGTAGCTCAGTCATGTCCGACTCTGCGACTCCATGGACTGTAGCCTACCAAGCTCCTCTGTCCATGGGATTTTCCAGGCAATAGTACTAGAGTGGATTGCCATTTCCTTCTCCAGGGGATCTTCCTGACCCAGGGATCGAACCCAGGTCTTCCACATTGTAGACAGACACTTTACCATCTGAGCCACCAGGGAAGTCCTGGTTCATAGGCTCCCCTCAAACACTTCCCCTGAGGCAAGATTCAGTCAGTCCATTTTAACCTCACCATTTCTGTTTTTGAGAGCTTTTTAAACCTGAATACTTTACTAGCAGTTAAAAGTGCATTTGTTGTTGTTCAGTGGCCCAGTCATGTCTGGCTCTTTTGGACCCATGGACTGAAGTGCGCCAGGCCTTCCTGGAGCTTGCCCAGGTTCATGTCCATTTCATTAGTGATGCCATCCAGCCATCTCATCCTCTGAGGAAGATGCCCCTTGTCAAATCAATTCAGCTTGTGAATCTTCTATGCACCAACAGTTCTTGCCAATATATGATTATTAACTTAAAAGGCCCATTTTTTTTCAAGCATGAGACCCAATGGAAAAAGATTTAGGATAGAAACTGGTGAGACCTGAATTCTGGTCTTTAGTAGATTTCTAATCCGTAGCCGTGTATGTAGACACACATGTGCTTTCCCATGGAGATAAGCCATTCAGTGTGGCATGTTGTGACTTGGCCAGGATTTGTTCCTTCTTTGCTTTTCCTGCAGGGCCAGTCTTGTCTTTGTGTCTTTGAGAACTGGTCTGCTTAGTTTTATCTGCCTGGAATCAAAAGGTTTAGTCTGGCCCCATAATTGGTGGTGACTATATGCAAACTCTTCACAAATTTCCAATGGTTGAAAGGTCATATACAACAACATTTAAGAACTTACTCTCTTGGAATGAGACTTGGGTTCAAATCCACTCATATCCTCAGTAACTGAGTGATTTTGGAAATGCTATTCAATTTCTTTAAATGTCAGTTTCATCTACTAACTGGGCATAAGAGTAGAGTTACATCGGTGAGTTTGGAGGAAGATTAGAGCTAATGTGAAGGAAGGCACTGAATTTGTCATATAGAAATGCACTCAACGAATAGTAACTAACAGTATGTGAAACTGGATTTAGAGCAAGTGTCAATCGTGATGGGACCCATTGAAGTTAGTAAACATCTGGCATTCTAGTAATTCTGTGATTTTTCAGATATCTCACCATAAAAACTAGCTTAGTTCAGTTCAGTCGCTCAGTCGTGTCCGACTCTTTGTGACCCCATGAATCACAGCACGCCAGGCCTCCCTGTCCATCACCAACTCTCGGAGTTCAACCAAACTCACGTCCATTGAGTTCGTGATGCCATCCAGCCATCTCATCCTCTGTTGTCCCCTTCTCCTCCTGCCCCCAGTCCCTCCCAGCATCAGAGTCTTTTCCAATGAGTCAACTCTTCGCATCAGATGGCCAAAGTATTGGAAGTTTCAGCTTCAGCATCAGTCCTTCCAGTGAACACCCAGGGTTGATCTCCTTTAGAATGGACTGGTTGAATCTCCTTGCAGTCCAAGAGACTCTCAAGAGTCTTCTACACCACAGTTCAAAAGTATCAATACTTTGGCGCTCAGCTTTCTTCACAGTCCACTCTCGCATCCATACATGACCACTGGAAAAACCATAGCCTTGACTAGACAGACATTTGTTGGCAAAGTAATATCTCTGTTTTTGAATATGCTGTCTAGATTGGTCATAATTTTCCTTCCAATGAGTAAGCGTCTTTTAATTTCATGGCTGCAATCACCATCTGCAGTAATTTTGGGGCCCAAAAAATTAATGTCTGACACTATTTCCCCATCTATTTGCCATGAAGTGATGGGACCAGATGCCATCATCTTCATTTTCTGAATGTTGAGCTTTAAGCCAACTTTTTCAACTAGCTTAGTGGCTGTTTACTAATTATAGAACATCTACAACTCAGTCTAGAATAGAAAAGAGTCATAAATAGCAAAATTGACTTTGTGAACCTGAATTTGTATCTCGTGCTCCAAAGACAACCTAGTTTAGAATTAATAGGTTAAGTGTACCCACTCAGATTAAAAATGGAACCCATTTGTTCAACAATTTATAGAGTGTATATTACATGTTATACCCATGATTGATAATCCACTGTCAAGAAAAATGATGACAGCGTAATCAGAAAGATGATCATGATCTAGCAGACCACACGTTAAGAAAAGGAGATGCTCAGGGTGTCACAGGTACAGGGAAGAGGCACCTGTGTCCCTCGGCCTGATAGGGAGGGTGGCGCCTGAGATGGGTCCAGTGCAAGAGTGTGTCTGACGTGACAGAGTGTGCTAGGAAGACAGCCTGCACGGAAGTACAAGAGTCAACGGACAGTCCCTGTGGCCAGATGTAAGCATACCCAGAGGAAAAGGTCTGGCCTGGAGATAAGAATTTGAGAATCACGACTAACAATGGTCTGTGTGGGTAAAGTCATCCAGAGGGAATATAGGTCTAGAGAGTATATATAGAGAGATGTATTAGTGAATTTCTAGGAAACAGCAGACAGGGCAAGTGGGGATGGGCGAGGTCTAATCCACTGTCAGGAAAGAGGAACCATTCAGAGATGAGAGGATGTGGCCTGGAGAAAGCATCAAGGGATAGAGATTTTTCACAATTTGGATCTATCACTGTGCTCCCTGACTCTACCTAAGTTGCCTTTACTTTTATGTGTAACTGGGATATATTCTTTAAAGTTACTACATTTTCCTACCCAGGAGTTTCCCTGGTGACTCAGCAATAAAGAATCCTCCTGCCAATGCAAGAGATGTGGGTTTGATTCCTGGGTCAGGGAGATCCCTTGGAGGAAGAAATGGTAACCTGCTCNGTGACCCCATGAATCACAGCACGCCAGGCCTCCCTGTCCATCACCAACTCTCGGAGTTCAACCAAACTCACGTCCATTGAGTTCGTGATGCCATCCAGCCATCTCATCCTCTGTTGTCCCCTTCTCCTCCTGCCCCCAGTCCCTCCCAGCATCAGAGTCTTTTCCAATGAGTCAACTCTTCGCATCAGATGGCCAAAGTATTGGAAGTTTCAGCTTCAGCATCAGTCCTTCCAGTGAACACCCAGGGTTGATCTCCTTTAGAATGGACTGGTTGAATCTCCTTGCAGTCCAAGAGACTCTCAAGAGTCTTCTACACCACAGTTCAAAAGTATCAATACTTTGGCGCTCAGCTTTCTTCACAGTCCACTCTCGCATCCATACATGACCACTGGAAAAACCATAGCCTTGACTAGACAGACATTTGTTGGCAAAGTAATATCTCTGTTTTTGAATATGCTGTCTAGATTGGTCATAATTTTCCTTCCAATGAGTAAGCGTCTTTTAATTTCATGGCTGCAATCACCATCTGCAGTAATTTTGGGGCCCAAAAAATTAATGTCTGACACTATTTCCCCATCTATTTGCCATGAAGTGATGGGACCAGATGCCATCATCTTCATTTTCTGAATGTTGAGCTTTAAGCCAACTTTTTCAACTAGCTTAGTGGCTGTTTACTAATTATAGAACATCTACAACTCAGTCTAGAATAGAAAAGAGTCATAAATAGCAAAATTGACTTTGTGAACCTGAATTTGTATCTCGTGCTCCAAAGACAACCTAGTTTAGAATTAATAGGTTAAGTGTACCCACTCAGATTAAAAATGGAACCCATTTGTTCAACAATTTATAGAGTGTATATTACATGTTATACCCATGATTGATAATCCACTGTCAAGAAAAATGATGACAGCGTAATCAGAAAGATGATCATGATCTAGCAGACCACACGTTAAGAAAAGGAGATGCTCAGGGTGTCACAGGTACAGGGAAGAGGCACCTGTGTCCCTCGGCCTGATAGGGAGGGTGGCGCCTGAGATGGGTCCAGTGCAAGAGTGTGTCTGACGTGACAGAGTGTGCTAGGAAGACAGCCTGCACGGAAGTACAAGAGTCAACGGACAGTCCCTGTGGCCAGATGTAAGCATACCCAGAGGAAAAGGTCTGGCCTGGAGATAAGAATTTGAGAATCACGACTAACAATGGTCTGTGTGGGTAAAGTCATCCAGAGGGAATATAGGTCTAGAGAGTATATATAGAGAGATGTATTAGTGAATTTCTAGGAAACAGCAGACAGGGCAAGTGGGGATGGGCGAGGTCTAATCCACTGTCAGGAAAGAGGAACCATTCAGAGATGAGAGGATGTGGCCTGGAGAAAGCATCAAGGGATAGAGATTTTTCACAATTTGGATCTATCACTGTGCTCCCTGACTCTACCTAAGTTGCCTTTACTTTTATGTGTAACTGGGATATATTCTTTAAAGTTACTACATTTTCCTACCCAGGAGTTTCCCTGGTGACTCAGCAATAAAGAATCCTCCTGCCAATGCAAGAGATGTGGGTTTGATTCCTGGGTCAGGGAGATCCCTTGGAGGAAGAAATGGTAACCTGCTCCCCTATTCTTGTCTGGAAAATTCCATGGACAGAGGAGCCTTGACGGACTACAGTTCATGAGGTCACAAAAGAGTTGGACATGACTTAAACACTAAATAATAATTACCCAGTGAATGCTGGCCAGTTGGCTCACTTTACCAGTGGCCCTGGAATGGCGATGTACTTTTCCCTTTTGCATTTTCATACCGCACATACAGAAATTAAAGGTATATATTGGTGGTGACAAAAACCCATTTTTTAAAAAAAGCCCAGAAGAATATTGGGAAAGAACTATTACAAAATATATCTTTGTTATCATTCCATTTATGTAAATAGCTTTTTACATATTTTAATTTTAATCCGTGTTTTAATTGTTTTAATGAAGTTGTAGAAATAGTGGCAACTTATTTTTTTATTGATGTATAGTTGATTTACAGTATTACGTTAGAGCAACTTATTAAGTCACAAAGCCAGTGTAGGTATTTTAGAATGATTAAAGCATGAGAAATTTGACTATGACAAACCTGATTCATTGATGTTTAAATGTTTAGCTTGCCATGAGAGGGAAATGGAGAGTAAGAGAAAAAAAACCAAAACTTAAAAAAAGGAAACCAGCTGGCTTCAGGAAGATATGAAATTATCATTGTAAGGCTTTATTTTGTTTTCTCTTCAAGGAGAGGAAAAAGAGAGTTTATAGGTGTTGAAAAATGCATTTTAATATATGTGTGCATGTTGGTTGCTCAGTAATGTCCAGTTCTTTGCAACCCCATGGACTGCAGCCTGCCAGTCTCCTCTGTCCATAGAGATTCTCCAGCAAGAATGCTGGAGGAGGTTAGGAAGTTAGGGAATCTTTATAACCCAGGGATCAAATCCTGGTCTCCTGCATTGCAGGCAAATTCTTTACCATCTGAACCACCAGGGAAGCCCCATTTTAACATATGTGTGTGTGTGTATATATATATATATAAATACATGTATATATATATTTTATGTATATATGTATATATATATACACACATACATAACGGAGTAGGCAATGGCACCCAACTCCAGTACTTTTCCCTGGAAAATCCCATGGACAGAGGAGCCTGATAGGCTGCAGTCCATGGGGTCATGAAGAGTCGGACACGACTGAAGTGACTTAGCATATATATATAAAGGTATATATATATAAAGGGAAAATTCTTAAAGAGATGGGAATACCAGACCACCTTACCTATCTTCTGAAAAACCTGTATGCAGGATAAGAAGCAACAGTAGTAACTGGAGTCTTTGATAATTTTATCAAGCCATGCAATTAAAAAGTCAGCACTACTTAGCTCCAAATTATAGAAACAAAGGAGGGATAAGCCCTACGTTAAACAAAATTATCTTTCTTTTAGGCAAACCAGACAACCAGTCTCCTTATGAAGGCTTATTCGCTTTCTGTCTTGAAGTATTAATGCATCTCAAATGAGCTGTCTTTCTGTCAAAAGCACAAGTGGTCACTGCTGCTCTAAAATATTCCTGATGAAATTGAGTCTATTAGAGAGGTCAGCGCACAAATTACTCTTACGAATGAGAAGACACAAAAGAAGCAGGTGTATGGCCTGGAGGAGGTGCGGTTTTAGATTGTGACAATGGACAAGGAGGAATATAACGGTTTGTAAATATGTGTAACTTTGGATCCCCAGAACCTGGCCAATGGCGAGTCACTACTGGTTGTGGGTCCAGGCAGACAAAACTAAATGGAGCAGTTCTCAGACACACAAAGACAAGAATGAAGAAGTCTTCATCTGATTTAGAAACGCTGACCCAAAGCAAAATTGGTCTGAAGGTCATGATCTGAGGAGAACTTCTGAACTCAGCTAGCCCTCCGAGGTTCAGCTCCAAAACAGACTTCAGTTCAGTTCAGTCGCTCAGTCATGTCTGACTCTTTGCGACCCCATGAATCACAGCACGCCAGGCCTCCCTGTCCATCACCAACTCTCGGAGTTCACTCAAACTCATGTCCGTTGAGTCGGTGATGCCATCCAGCCATCTCATCCTCTGTCATCCCCTTCTCCTCCTGCCCCCAATTCCTCCCAGAATCATGGTCTTTTCCAATGAGTCAACTCTTTGCATGAGGTGGCCAAAGTATTGGGAGTTTCAGCTTCAGCATCAGTCCTTCCAATGAACACCCAGGACTGATCTCCTTTAGGATGGACTGGTTGGATCTCCTTGAAGTCCAAGGGACTCTCAAGAGTCTTCTCCAACACCACAGTTCAAAAGCATCAATTCTTCTGCGCTCAGCTTTCGTCACAGTCCAACTCTCACACCCATACATAACCATTGGAAAAACCATAGCCTTGACTAGACGGACCTTTGTTGGCAAGATAATGTATCTGCTTTTGAATATGCTGTCTAGGTTAGTCATAACTTTCCTTCCAAGGAGTAAGCGTCTTTTAATTTCATGGCTGCAGTCAACATCTGCAGTGATTTTGGAGACCCCAGAATAAAGTCAGCCACTGTTTCCACTGTTTCCCCATCTATTTGCCATGAAGTGATGGGACCAGATGCCATGATCTTCATTTTCTGAATGTTGAGCTTTAAGCCAACTTTTTCACTCTCCTCTTCACTTTCATCAAGAGGCTTTTTAGTTCCTCTTCACTTTCTGCCGGGCTTCCCTTGTGGCTCAGCTGCTAAAGAGTCTGGCTGCAATGCGGGAGACCTGAGTTCGATCCCTGGGTTGGGAAGATCCCCTGGAAAAGGAAAAGGCTACCCACTCCAGTATTCTGGCCTAGAGACTTCTATGGACTATACAGTCCATGGGGTCACAAAGATTGGGACACGACTGAGTGACTCTCACTTTCACTTTCGCTTCACTTTCTG
>SJYW01022976.1:40067-50397 GCA_006410735.1 Raphicerus campestris | reverse complement strand
AGCCAACTTTTTCACTCTCCTCTTCACTTTCATCAAGAGGCTTTTTAGTTCCTCTTCACTTTCTGCCGGGCTTCCCTTGTGGCTCAGCTGCTAAAGAGTCTGGCTGCAATGCGGGAGACCTGAGTTCGATCCCTGGGTTGGGAAGATCCCCTGGAAAAGGAAAAGGCTACCCACTCCAGTATTCTGGCCTAGAGACTTCTATGGACTATACAGTCCATGGGGTCACAAAGATTGGGACACGACTGAGTGACTCTCACTTTCACTTTCGCTTCACTTTCTGCCATAAGGGTGGTGTCATCTGCATATCTGAGGTTATTGCCAGTTATTTCTCCCAGCAATCTTGATTCCAGCTTGTGCTTCCTCCAGCCCAGCGTTTCTCATGATGTACTCTGCATAGAAGTTAAATAAGCAGGGTGACAATATACAGCCTTGATGTACTCCTTTTCCTATTTGGAACCAGTCTGTTGTTCCATGTCCAGTTCTAACTGTTGCTTCCTGACCTACATACAGATTTCTCAGGAGGCGGGTCAAGTGGTCTGGTATTCCCATCTCTAAGAATTTTCTACAGTTTATTGTGATCCACACAGTCAAAGGCTTTGATGTAATCAATAAAGCAGAAATAGATGTTTTTCTGGAACTCTCTTGCTTTTTTGATGATCCAGTGAATGTTGGCAATTTGATCTCTGGTTCCTCTGACTTTTCTAAAACCAGCTTAAACATCTGGAAGTTCACCGTACACGTACTGCTGAAGCCTGGCTTGGAGAATTTTGAGCATTACTAGCCTGTGAGACGAGTGCAACTGTGCAGTAGTTAGAACATTCTTTGGCATTAAGCCTCTAATCCTATGGGCTGTGCCTCTTATGCACAACACTGATTATTAAGCAAGCTAACAATAATGAAAGCAGGAAATAGAAGGCTAAAAACAATTTTGCTAAAGAACACTATCAGTCAAATTCTAAGAGATCTTATTCCCAGGGAAATAAAACAGACTCAACACTGCTGTGTTTCAGCAAACCATAGGAACTCACTTGCACATGAACTTATCAGCCCTGGCTGATAAGGGAATCACAAGGGGTCCCAGATGTTCACAATATTGCTGAATTGAGAGTCATGGTTCAAGTATGAGCCCTTTAGCTGAGTCTGTATTTTTGTCTTTACCCTCCCGCCAAAGCCCACCAAGAACAAACCTGTATTTTAACAAGTTGGGTTTTTGCTCTTTGTATCAGGGAGCACACATACTGGGAAGGTATGAGGTGTTTCACTAAAATATTGGAAAGAATTATAGGGCTGGAGTTTGTGTGTAGGTTATAGGGCTGGGACTTTGCCCAGGATTCCATACTGTTGGGAACAGAGGAGTAAGTCTTAGATTTGGTGTCTTAAAATAGCTAATCAGGTACAAGGAAGACAATGAGGCTGAAGGTGTCATAGGTGACGATGCTAATGCATATGGGCCTGCCCGGGAGTCTCTGGTCCTTTTGGGAGTTTGGACAATGTTCATGTATTTGTGGTTTGGACAATGCTCATGGTTTTATTTGTGTGTGTATATGTATTCAGCTATGATGCAGAGGGACTTCCCTGATGGCTCAGATGGTAAAGAATCCACCTGCAATGCAAGTGACCCAGGTTTGATCCCTGGGTTGGAAAGATCCCCTGGAGAAGGAAATGGCAACTTACTCCAGTATTCTTGCCTGGAGAATCCCATGAACACAGGAGCCTGGAGAGCTACAGAGTCAGACACGACTGAATAACACAAACATGATACAGAGAGAGGGCTTCCCTGATGGGCTTAGCAGTGAAGAGTGCCTGCAGGAGACGTAGGAAACTTGGGTTTGATCCCTGAGCCAGGAGGATCCCCTGGAGGAGATGCTGGCAGCCCACTCCAGTATTCTTGCCTGGAGAAATCTCATGGACAGAGGAGCATGGCAGGCTACAGTCCATGGAGTCACAGAGTCAGACACAGCTGAGCGACAAAGCAACAGTGTGATACAGAGAACTCTTGTTTTCATTTCAGTTTTTCATGGCAGAATGGCCGTGTGTGGTTGTTGGTGTGGTGTGAAAAGGTTCTGTTCCACGGAAGACAATGGCGCAGCTATGTCAGGCCAACTCCTAGCAACACCAAGATCTAGCCAATGGTCCAGGCCAATTTCTAGCTGTCATGGGCTGCTTGCCCCTCTCTCAAAGCTGAAGATGAAAAAAAAAAAAAAAATGTGACCCAGAGAAGAGGGCTTGCTGACCAGCGGAAGTAGACAGAGATATCCAGGGTAGATGTTGGTGTCCAAGCACCACTCGAAAGAGGGAACTACTGACTGGGTGTTTCAGCCCCATGTTTAAGTACTTTAAAAGTCCCACTTTATGTACTTCAGATCCTCTGACATCATCCCCCTATGTTTGTCAAGGAACATTTTTTCTTGAATTTATCTTTTTGTGTGTTCATATAGGGGACACAATGTCTTGCTGTTTTTCACACGATGATCCATGTACTTCTAACAATAAATTGTTTTAAATTTAAATTACATTTATATATACTTTACATACATATAAAATTGTGCATAATTTTTATGTATTTGGTCAGCCAAAAGATTCATTCGGATTTTTCCATCAGATGGTATGAAAACCCCGAACAAACTTTCTTTGGCCAACNAAGAATCCACCTGCAATGCAAGTGACCCAGGTTTGATCCCTGGGTTGGAAAGATCCCCTGGAGAAGGAAATGGCAACTTACTCCAGTATTCTTGCCTGGAGAATCCCATGAACACAGGAGCCTGGAGAGCTACAGAGTCAGACACGACTGAATAACACAAACATGATACAGAGAGAGGGCTTCCCTGATGGGCTTAGCAGTGAAGAGTGCCTGCAGGAGACGTAGGAAACTTGGGTTTGATCCCTGAGCCAGGAGGATCCCCTGGAGGAGATGCTGGCAGCCCACTCCAGTATTCTTGCCTGGAGAAATCTCATGGACAGAGGAGCGTGGCAGGCTACAGTCCATGGAGTCACAGAGTCAGACACAGCTGAGCGACAAAGCAACAGTGTGATACAGAGAACTCTTGTTTTCATTTCAGTTTTTCATGGCAGAATGGCCGTGTGTGGTTGTTGGTGTGGTGTGAAAAGGTTCTGTTCCACGGAAGACAATGGCGCAGCTATGTCAGGCCAACTCCTAGCAACACCAAGATCTAGCCAATGGTCCAGGCCAATTTCTAGCTGTCATGGGCTGCTTGCCCCTCTCTCAAAGCTGAAGATGAAAAAAAAAAAAAAAATGTGACCCAGAGAAGAGGGCTTGCTGACCAGCGGAAGTAGACAGAGATATCCAGGGTAGATGTTGGTGTCCAAGCACCACTCGAAAGAGGGAACTACTGACTGGGTGTTTCAGCCCCATGTTTAAGTACTTTAAAAGTCCCACTTTATGTACTTCAGATCCTCTGACATCATCCCCCTATGTTTGTCAAGGAACATTTTTTCTTGAATTTATCTTTTTGTGTGTTCATATAGGGGACACAATGTCTTGCTGTTTTTCACACGATGATCCATGTACTTCTAACAATAAATTGTTTTAAATTTAAATTACATTTATATATACTTTACATACATATAAAATTGTGCATAATTTTTATGTATTTGGTCAGCCAAAAGATTCATTCGGATTTTTCCATCAGATGGTATGAAAACCCCGAACAAACTTTCTTTGGCCAACCCAACATTTAAGTAAACATGTAAATACCATAACCGCTCACTTTTCTCTCCTCTTCTAATATCCTTCTTTGTATTTTCCAGCCCAAATAGAAACCAGTAAGTTATTTTCATTTGAACTCATGCCAGCAAAAAAAAAAAAGCATTCACACCATTAGAAATCTAGGCATTTATTTATAAGCTTGCTAAGTCTTGGTTTTCTCACGTATAAAAGTGGAGTAAAACTAGTCTTTTCCTTATCATAAGGCTTTTACTGTCTAGTATGTTAAGAGCTCGATAAGTTATTTCTATTGTTGTATCAGCTTAGATTTTCTCCTTCAATTTCCTTTCCCTTTGTATTTATGGTGTGTAACCTGCACCTGCCTCCTGAACATCATACTTCACCTGCCTGCTTAAGATCACCACAGGTTATCTCCCTGGGGTTTCGTCCCCAGCTATTCCACCCCAGGCCGATTCCCTTCATTCCACACCACCCTCCCCAGTCCACTGCTGAGGTTTGAGTTTCTGCTCCCTTAGTTGTGTAAGCCTGAACAAGTTATGAAATCATTCTTTACCTCAGTGGGCACATCTGTAAAATGACGGTAGCTGCCTCACGGGGTTGTTGTGAGTATTAAATAAATGAATACATGTAAAGCAGTTCCGAGCTTCCCAGGTGGCACTAGTGGTAAGGAACCCACCTGCCAAAGCAGGAGACAAGAGAGCCAGGTTTGATCTCTGGGCCAGGAAGATGCCCTGGAGGAGGGCATGCAACTCACTCCAGTATTCTTGCCTGGAGAATCTCATGGACAGAGGAGTCCGGCAGGCTACAGCCCATGGGGTCCCAAAGCACTGGATACGATCGAGCAACTAAGCACAGCAAACACTATTCTGAGAGTTTTATAATATTAGCACATTTGTTATCTGTATTCAATGACTTCTCTCTCTTGTATATTATTTATTCAATACATCCTATATTTATTCAGATGCTAAGTCAGCCAGGATCCTGCCAGGAAACTGCAGTTCTCTTGAGATTTATTTTGAAAACAAAATGGCATGCCCAAATGTGGTGATTTGAGGACAATTTGATAAAAAGGACAGGGAAAGCACGTGGAAGGAATGGTGACTGCTGGGCTCCGCTCCCACCCCTCGGCTGATGGAGCGAAGGGGAATGGCCGACAGNCCCAAATGTGGTGATTTGAGGACAATTTGATAAAAAGGACTGCTTACAGTGATGTAAGCAGCATGCAGGGAAAGCACGTGGAAGGAATGGTGACTGCTGGGCTCCGCTCCCACCCCTCGGCTGATGAAGCGAAGGGGAATGGCCGACAGACCTGGCCGGAGTAGGTAGTGTGAGGGGCCCGAGTGACAGGGAGAATCAGGAAAAGTTAACCCGTGGCAGCCATGCGGGAAGGAGCCAGGGGATTATTAATCCCATGATCTCATATTCCTCCCTCCCTCCCATACCCTGTTTATCACCCAGCCTAAAAGGATGCCAAAAGCTAAGAAAACCCGTTGAGGCAGTCTGTACAGTTCAGCCTCCTGGGGACACAGAACACGGTGGAATCATGTAGACAGGGAATCTGGAGCGGCAGACCCTTAGTTGTTCAAATATAACTGGCATCCTCTGCCATGGGCAATGTCTCCCGAGCTTTCCAGGAGAGAAAGGTTACCCAAAAGTTTACACAAAACCCTTGATACACAGTGTTCTAGTAAGAACAAACAGGATAGACTGAATTCCCGTGTTCCTGAAGTTTCCCACATAAGTAGCCCTTAAATGAAGTCGATAAAATTTACAGATGGCAGCCTGCTCTTCTGCTGTGTTTTCATAGATGTGCCAGTTGCCAGTCCTGCAGCACTTCTTTCTGTCTCTTCCACCAGCACCGGGTTGGAGTACAGGGAACTCACACCCACCCTACTTTGCTTCAGCAAAAAGCTAGTTCATGCTTAATCTCACTGCAAAAAAACCTGGAAAATGCAGAAAAGCACAGGAATTTTTTTAGTACGTACCACTGTCTCTGTCAGAGTTTCTGAGTATTTATATTTTTTGCTTATTTCTCAGTTTTTAGCTTTGGTCTGTTTAACAACCCCCTAACAGAGTCGGCCAGTCAACTGCAGTTCTCTTGAGATTTTTTTGAGAACAAAAATGACACACACACACACACACACACAAATTTGATCATCAGCTCATACCTGTAAGCTAATATGATTGCCAGGGGTAAAGAGGGGGAGGGATAAATTTGGAGACTGGATTGATGTATACACATTACTGTATATATATAATAGATAAGTAATAAGGACCTGCTGTATAGCACAGGGAACTCTACTCAATACTCTGTAATGACCTATATGGGAAAAGAATCTAAAAAGAGTGGATATATGTATACCTATAACTGAAGCGGAGAAGGCAATGGCACCCCACTCCAGTACTCTTGCCTGGAAAGTCCCATGGACGGAGGAGCCTGGTAGGCTGCAGTCCGTGGGGTCGCTAAGTTGGAGATGACTGAGCGACTTCACTTTCACCTTTCACTTTCATGCATTGGAGAAGGAAATGGCATCCCACTCCAGTGTTCTTGCCTGGAGAATCGCAGGGACAGGGTAGCCTGGTGGGCTCCCGTCTATGGGGTCGCACAGAGTCGGACACGACTGAAGCGACTTAGCAAAAAAATAATTGAAGCACCTTGCTGTACACCTGGAACTAACGCAGCATTGTAACTCAACTATACTCCAAAAAATCCTTTTAAAAAAGAGCAAAATGACACACATAAATTTTATCATCAGCTAATATACCTACGCTAGTGGCTAACTACCTGATNTTTTTTTTTTGACTGTTGAGATCTTAGGTTCCCCAATCAGGGATCAAACCAGCATCCTCAGCAGTGAATATTTGGAGTCCTAACTATTGGACCTCCAGGGAATTCCCTCACATCATATTTATAGTGTTAAATCTCCTACATATCAGTTACTTATCTCCTGCACATGTGGTATAATTCTGTGGATTCATTATGGGAACAATAGAAAACACCTTATTTTTAGGCTTCAGATGGTTAACAAGGGAAAATACTCTGTATAGGATAACAGGTCAAAGAAAAACATATATTTGGGGATCCATGGTTTTCTCTTTGAAAACATTTTTTTTAAGAAAAATGTTTTCTCTATTTGGTTGTAGCACCATGAAGGTAATCAGTTGATATTTAGTATTTTTAAACGTTCAGAGAATCATTTTCATTTTTAATAGCTTCTCTATAAAAAGGTAACATAAAAATCTTAAAGTTCTGATGAATATGTCTTTACCAGCACACAGCCCTCAGATTATTTTTTCCATATTGTTTATTAGTGCAGGTTAAAAAAATAAATTCTTTAAAAAAATTTGCACTGGTAAATACCATATGGTATTTACTGTCTTGTACTGTAGGTGTGACTCAGAAGCGGTATAGACATTTACATTTATCTCCTGAAATTTCTTGAAGGCCCATGATAGTAGAGACATTTTCTGATTTTCTTACTTCTTCCCCAGCAAGCGCCTAGCTCCCAGCAGGTTCTCAGTAACTATGAAATAAACAGTTTGTACTCCTACATGTCTCCCCACTCTTAGGTACCTCAAACCATCAATTATCCTCTCATTCTCCAACCTCTCTCTCTACTGGTTATTCATCCTTAGTAAAATGAACAGGTTAAGGAAAACCCCTCTGCTCACCCAGGCCTGGCCACTTGTCCTATCCTCTTGACTTTTCCTACACAGCCAAGTACAGGCCTGTGCATGAGTGTATTTTGTTAAGTCACTTCAGTCGTGTCCGACTCTTCGTGACCCTATGGACTGAAGCTGGCCAGGCTCCTCGGTCCATGGGATTCTCCAGGCAAGAATACTGGATCAAACCTGTGTCTCCTGCACCTCCTGAACTGCAGGCGGATTATTTATCGCTGAGCCACCCGGGAAGCCAACTACAGGCCTTCTTAGAGACAAAAGACCTGGAGTAGGTAGTTACTTCGGTCTCACAGGAGTCCCAGTTCCCACCTTCGCCAAAAGTCCTTAGTATCCAGGAACGTGAAGCTTCCCCACTGCAGCCAGGACCTGGGAGTGGTTATCCATAGCTCTGCTCAGGAATAGCTTTGAGCTCCCCAAGTCCTGCCATCAGGTCTCTCCTCCAAACTGGTTCTGGCTGAGGAACACTGCCAGGTGTTAAACCTGCTCATTTTGATTTCAGGACAAAACAGAAACATGCAGTTATCCATGGGGTGGTGACTGAGTATCTTCTGTGTCTGAAGAATTGCTTGAATGCAGCAAAAAATAGTTTAATGTCTCCTTGCTAAATAGGGAGATATTTTAATAAAGAGCACAAACTAGAATATACAAAGTGAGAATTGAAACTTAGATGTCAACTCGGGCTTCATGCTGATTCCATGCCATGTGGTGATCCTTAATTCACACCTTACAGTACCTTAAAGGAACTTCAAAATGGTGTTAAGGAGCAATTAATGTGTAATAAAGTGACACTTTATGATAAAGGATCAATATTTATCCATATACCTGACTGAAAACTTGTATCAGACTTATGTTTCATAGCAGTGATTTAATTAGAGCAAACATTTAAAAAAACCAGGAAAGTGAGTGTTACTCAGTTGCGACCCCATGGACTGTAGCCCACCAGGCTCCTTTGTCGATGGCATTCTCCAGGCAACAATACCGGAACGGGTAGTCATTCCCTTCTCCAGGGGATCTTCGTGACTCAGAGATCGAACCTGGGTCTCCATCATGTAAATGACAAAAACCTACCCAGAATCGACTGACTTCTTTCCTGCAGATGCAGCCAACACATGAAATGTGCCAGATTTTGCCAACTAAAAGAATTTTCAGAAGATAAAACTAGCAATATTAGAAAATGACTTTTAAGATAAGCCATATAGCTTCCTTAATGTGAAACAGAAATCTCACCCAGAAAAAAATAGGAACTTCAAGCCAGAACAATAAAAATGTTGCAAACCAAATAACCATTATTTACACTTAAAATACTGACCTGAGGATCTAANGAAAATGACTTTTAAGATAAGCCATATAGCTTCCTTAATGTGAAACAGAAATCTCACCCAGAAAAAAATAGGAACTTCAAGCCAGAACAATAAAAATGTTGCAAACCAAATAACCATTATTTACACTTAAAATATTGACCTGAGGATCTGTGTTCTACTTTTGCATCTATACAAAGATTCAATTCACCTGCAGACCCACAGTGATCATACTAAAGAATTATAATCCCAAAGTGGTCTGTAGACTGCTCTGGCAGGATCTGCTTTAATTTGAAATAACAACTTCCCAGTCACATGCAGAAAAGATCTCAGGACAAATATTTTAAATCTAAGAGCTCAGTTGTAAAAAGTCTTATTATTGTACTACCTTTTTTAGGATACCACCAATTTTTGAAGAGATACACGAAAGACATTTATGATACCATGCAAAGAATCAGGTATGTCTAGCCTAAACACAATGCATACATTGTCTCACTGTGTGTATATATACATGGTGTGTGTCTCCTTGTGTATAAGACACACTTCAGGCCTATGGACATGAGCCCTCTAACACCAATACCTTCACCTATAAAATGGGGAAAATATCCATGGAAGTCATTCCCCAGCATTACTGGATAGATATTAGGACTTTGTAAAGAAAATACCAATGCAAATTAAAAGCATTAAGCATTCTTATTGTCTGTGCTTTTAATAATAAAAGCTCACAGAAGTGACAAATTCAAAAACAGCAATAGCAGTAGCCTTTTCTATCTAACAGCTCAGTAATGATTTAAGAGAACTTTTTGCTATTCAACAGGTATCTATCCATTCACAGAGCTCAGGAAAAGTAAGTAATCTTTGAGAATAAGACTCCTCTTCTTTGCAATAAAACCTCTCAACTCCCTAAGCCAATATATAATAATCCTAAAGGAATTATCTCTTATCTTCTAAAGTTAAAGCTTAGTTCTAACTATTTTCAATAAAATTCTCTTTCCATATTCTATACCAGAAATGGCAGTTCCATAAAACCCAAGTTTTAAACACTTGCTTTTCTGCCCATAAAACAGTTATTATGTTTATACACTGTCAGTAAGATAGAAGATATCCTGGTGTAGAACATTTATTTATTTATTCCATGGAACACTCAAAGTTTAGATCAGTGGGAATTTTAATCAAAGAATTGTACATTTTCTTCCCACATATATCGCTATGTATTAGGAAATGACATTGTGATCCATTTCACTACAATATTACAAAATATTTACAAGAAAATATTAAAAATAACTCAAACATGAAAGGCAAGATGGGGGTGAAATAAACTGGTTTTTCCAGAAATCTCTACTCCAGTGCCCACAGCACACAATAAGAGAGCCAAAACAAATAACAAAGTTCCCCTTGATCACAAGTTTCCAAGGAATTGGAGTAGGGGAAGAAATCTGATGAAAATGGTGGTATGAAAGGGGATAGATGTTATTAGCAGCACTGCTTCAATAACCAATTTATTTTGAATGAAATACCCTCTCTTTTATATGCAGTAAATTCTGAACAAGGCTAAACTTTAAGATATTCCTTGAAATGAAATTAAAAATACCCTGACAGTGAAAGCAACTCTTCCCCCTAAGCTGAGTAAGAGCCTCTTTCTCCATGAACTACTGATGTGAACAGA
>SJYW01022976.1:0-39961 GCA_006410735.1 Raphicerus campestris | reverse complement strand
TTTTTTTTAATTAAAAAAAAATTTTTTTTTTGACTGTTGAGATCTTAGGTTCCCCAATCAGGGATCAAACCAGCATCCTCAGCAGTGAATATTTGGAGTCCTAACTATTGGACCTCCAGGGAATTCCCTCACATCATATTTATAGTGTTAAATCTCCTACATATCAGTTACTTATCTCCTGCACATGTGGTATAATTCTGTGGATTCATTATGGGAACAATAGAAAACACCTTATTTTTAGGCTTCAGATGGTTAACAAGGGAAAATACTCTGTATAGGATAACAGGTCAAAGAAAAACATATATTTGGGGATCCATGGTTTTCTCTTTGAAAACATTTTTTTTAAGAAAAATGTTTTCTCTATTTGGTTGTAGCACCATGAAGGTAATCAGTTGATATTTAGTATTTTTAAACGTTCAGAGAATCATTTTCATTTTTAATAGCTTCTCTATAAAAAGGTAACATAAAAATCTTAAAGTTCTGATGAATATGTCTTTACCAGCACACAGCCCTCAGATTATTTTTTCCATATTGTTTATTAGTGCAGGTTAAAAAAATAAATTCTTTAAAAAAATTTGCACTGGTAAATACCATATGGTATTTACTGTCTTGTACTGTAGGTGTGACTCAGAAGCGGTATAGACATTTACATTTATCTCCTGAAATTTCTTGAAGGCCCATGATAGTAGAGACATTTTCTGATTTTCTTACTTCTTCCCCAGCAAGCGCCTAGCTCCCAGCAGGTTCTCAGTAACTATGAAATAAACAGTTTGTACTCCTACATGTCTCCCCACTCTTAGGTACCTCAAACCATCAATTATCCTCTCATTCTCCAACCTCTCTCTCTACTGGTTATTCATCCTTAGTAAAATGAACAGGTTAAGGAAAACCCCTCTGCTCACCCAGGCCTGGCCACTTGTCCTATCCTCTTGACTTTTCCTACACAGCCAAGTACAGGCCTGTGCATGAGTGTATTTTGTTAAGTCACTTCAGTCGTGTCCGACTCTTCGTGACCCTATGGACTGAAGCTGGCCAGGCTCCTCGGTCCATGGGATTCTCCAGGCAAGAATACTGGATCAAACCTGTGTCTCCTGCACCTCCTGAACTGCAGGCGGATTATTTATCGCTGAGCCACCCGGGAAGCCAACTACAGGCCTTCTTAGAGACAAAAGACCTGGAGTAGGTAGTTACTTCCGTCTCACAGGAGTCCCAGTTCCCACCTTCGCCAAAAGTCCTTAGTATCCAGGAACGTGAAGCTTCCCCACTGCAGCCAGGACCTGGGAGTGGTTATCCATAGCTCTGCTCAGCAATAGCTTTGAGCTCCCCAAGTCCTGCCATCAGGTCTCTCCTCCAAACTGGTTCTGGCTGAGGAACACTGCCAGGTGTTAGACCTGCTCATTTTGATTTCAGGACAAAACAGAAACATGCAGTTATCCATGGGGTGGTGACTGAGTATCTTCTGTGTCTGAAGAATTGCTTGAATGCAGCAAAAAATAGTTTAATGTCTCCTTGCTAAATAGGGAGATATTTTAATAAAGAGCACAAACTAGAATATACAAAGTGAGAATTGAAACTTAGATGTCAACTCGGGCTTCATGCTGATTCCATGCCATGTGGTGATCCTTAATTCACACCTTACAGTACCTTAAAGGAACTTCAAAATGGTGTTAAGGAGCAATTAATGTGTAATAAAGTGACACTTTATGATAAAGGATCAATATTTATCCATATACCTGACTGAAAACTTGTATCAGACTTATGTTTCACAGCAGTGATTTAATTAGAGCAAACATTTAAAAAAACCAGGAAAGTGAGTGTTACTCAGTTGCGACCCCATGGACTGTAGCCCACCAGGCTCCTCTGTCCATGGCATTCTCCAGGCAACAATACCGGAACGGGTAGTCATTCCCTTCTCCAGGGGATCTTCGTGACTCAGAGATCGAACCTGGGTCTCCATCATGTAAATGACAAAAACCTACCCAGAATCGACTGACTTCTTTCCTGCAGATGCAGCCAACACATGAAATGTGCCAGATTTTGCCAACTAAAAGAATTTTCAGAAGATAAAACTAGCAATATTAGAAAATGACTTTTAAGATAAGCCATATAGCTTCCTTAATGTGAAACAGAAATCTCACCCAGAAAAAAATAGGAACTTCAAGCCAGAACAATAAAAATGTTGCAAACCAAATAACCATTATTTACACTTAAAATATTGACCTGAGGATCTGTGTTCTACTTTTGCATCTATACAAAGATTCAATTCACCTGCAGACCCACAGTGATCATACTAAAGAATTATAATCCCAAAGTGGTCTGTAGACTGCTCTGGCAGGATCTGCTTTAATTTGAAATAACAACTTCCCAGTCACATGCAGAAAAGATCTCAGGACAAATATTTTAAATCTAAGAGCTCAGTTGTAAAAAGTCTTATTATTGTACTACCTTTTTTAGGATACCACCAATTTTTGAAGAGATACACGAAAGACATTTATGATACCATGCAAAGAATCAGGTATGTCTAGCCTAAACACAATGCATACATTGTCTCACTGTGTGTATATATACATGGTGTGTGTCTCCTTGTGTATAAGACACACTTCAGGCCTATGGACATGAGCCCTCTAACACCAATACCTTCACCTATAAAATGGGGAAAATATCCATGGAAGTCATTCCCCAGCATTACTGGATAGATATTAGGACTTTGTAAAGAAAATACCAATGCAAATTAAAAGCATTAAGCATTCTTATTGTCTGTGCTTTTAATAATAAAAGCTCACAGAAGTGACAAATTCAAAAACAGCAATAGCAGTAGCCTTTTCTATCTAACAGCTCAGTAATGATTTAAGAGAACTTTTTGCTATTCAACAGGTATCTATCCATTCACAGAGCTCAGGAAAAGTAAGTAATCTTTGAGAATAAGACTCCTCTTCTTTGCAATAAAACCTCTCAACTCCCTAAGCCAATATATAATAATCCTAAAGGAATTATCTCTTATCTTCTAAAGTTAAAGCTTAGTTCTAACTATTTTCAATAAAATTCTCTTTCCATATTCTATACCAGAAATGGCAGTTCCATAAAACCCAAGTTTTAAACACTTGCTTTTCTGCCCATAAAACAGTTATTATGTTTATACACTGTCAGTAAGATAGAAGATATCCTGGTGTAGAACATTTATTTATTTATTCCATGGAACACTCAAAGTTTAGATCAGTGGGAATTTTAATCAAAGAATTGTACATTTTCTTCCCACATATATCGCTATGTATTAGGAAATGACATTGTGATCCATTTCACTACAATATTACAAAATATTTACAAGAAAATATTAAAAATAACTCAAACATGAAAGGCAAGATGGGGGTGAAATAAACTGGTTTTTCCAGAAATCTCTACTCCAGTGCCCACAGCACACAATAAGAGAGCCAAAACAAATAACAAAGTTCCCCTTGATCACAAGTTTCCAAGGAATTGGAGTAGGGGAAGAAATCTGATGAAAATGGTGGTATGAAAGGGGATAGATGTTATTAGCAGCACTGCTTCAATAACCAATTTATTTTGAATGAAATACCCTCTCTTTTATATGCAGTAAATTCTGAACAAGGCTAAACTTTAAGATATTCCTTGAAATGAAATTAAAAATACCCTGACAGTGAAAGCAACTCTTCCCCCTAAGCTGAGTAAGAGCCTCTTTCTCCATGAACTACTGATGTGAACAGACGCCTGATCTGGCATCCAAAGCTGTCACAGCAGCCCTTCCATCTCTTTCATGAAAGCCTCATAGACATCGTCCTTAGTCTGCACCGACACGGGAACAGATGGGCCAGATTTAGGTGCTGTTTTGGCAAGAGGCACAGCAGAATCATCCTCCGACTTTCTCTGGGGAGCAGCAGCAGCCCCTTTATTCTCCCGACGCACCCGCAGTGCAGTCGGCACGAATCGTGTAATCTCTGCCTTGGGATTAGTGATCTGTGGCTTGGCACTGATGGTTGCCGTGGCTTTCTTCTCAATGGTGGCTGCGCTTGTGTCATCCGCCTTGGGTCGCTGGATCAAGTTGGGGGGAGCACTTAGAACTCCTGGGTTGGGTAAGGGAGCTGGTGGGAAGAGCCCTGGTGGGGCAGGTCCAAGAGGAGGCACCAGAGGTGGGCGCATCATGCCAGGACGGGGTGGAGGGATACCTAGACAAAGGAGAACACAATAATAAAATGTAACTACTATTAAGGACTTTACAAACACAGGCTGACAATTTCTTGAAATGGACAATTTGTAGAAAATAAATCATACTGCCTGCTATCTGAAACTCAGGAATATATTTTGATAGTAAAGAATATTTTTTTGTAAAACAGTATTCACTTTCCATCTGTGTCCCAATTCTTATGTTTTCCTCCTCTCTTAATAATGTACTACTTTAAACTATAAAGTAAAAGTAACAATACCAACTGTTTTTAAATATGATCTTAAGATGACCGAATCTGTAATTTGACAACGTAAGATTCTATTCCATTTGTACAGTGCAGCTGCTATCAAATCACGTTTGGGATTTGACTCCCATGCGTTATTTACTGATTTACACAATATTCCTCCCCCTTAAAATGTAGCTGAATGGTCAGGAAATACAATTTTAATGCTGGAATGAGAAAATCTGACTAATCATAAAATATCACCATTACTGGAAAAGAATTCATGTCTTACTAATGGTTTAGACATACCATTATCATTCACCAGAAGTGCAGATTAATTTTCTCCAAATATCCCCTTTCAGACTGAGAATAAAGTATCAAATTTCCTCAACCTAGGACACTATTGCTTACACACACTCATAATTATTCCATATACCACTGAGAGAAAAAAAAGTCCAAGAACAAGCTGAGGAGCTTAAAAGGAGACCTTTACATTAAAATGAGACAATCAATGTAGTAAACCAGAAATATACCTGCCACATATAAGATCAAAGGAAATTTGCCTATCTAACCTTGACACTGGGTAGAGAGAATTGAAGAAAAAAAACTTCCCCTTGTGACTGTAAACTTAAAGTTGATATCCATGCAGACGTATACAATGACTTCAAAACTCTAAGTGTAGTCCTAAAAAAAAATCTGAAACGAACAATTTAATCCAAAGTGTTCTCTGGCAAGGAAAAGTCACCTCTATGACAGCATCCAATTCAAATACCACTAGGAAGAACTCAACTTCTACCTAGGCGAAAACAATTTAAAAACACCACTTTAAGATACCGATTGATTTTAGGATACTGAAACGTAAAAATGTTTTAGGACAAATGAAATATATAGTAGACAGATTTTTGTCACAGAAAGCAAAGCTTTACCTGGAGGTGCAGGGGGAGGTAGCCGTGGTGGGGGTCCCCGAGGAGGAGGGCCAGGAGGCAGACCTGGGGGTGGGCCAGGAGGAGGGCCAGGGGGTCGACCGGGTGGTGGGCCAGGAGGTAAAAGGCGGGGCAGAGGCCCTCGGAGTCCTGGCATTCCAGGCGGTCTCAGGAACGGAGGGGCTCCTGAAATGACAAAAGTGTATAGTTAACATCAAACAAATATATCTGAAGTAGTAATTGTAGCATAAGATAACTGAGATGTGGTTTCACTTTAACTTAACATCAGATAACCAAAATTTATTATGGTCCATTTCTCTTTATTTCCCAGTCCTAACATAAAACATTTTAAACCACAGTTCTGCTGGGCTAGAGATACACAAAGATGACATGTCTTAAATGGCTCCAAAATAAGCTGAAAATGCAGTATGAAAAACATGGTGCTTTAAGGATCCTCTGAAACTCATTAAGATATACAAAGACCATTGAGAATGTCATAGGATAGGTAATTTTGCTTTGCACTAGTCAGAGAATGAACTCAACTGAAGACTTAACTGGCAGATTATTGGACTAAAAATCATAATTGGCCAGTAAGTTTTATATGTTGTTTCAAACTGTAAATTAACTTATTATACTTTTGCTGAAGACCTGATTAATACTGATGACTTCTGTCTCTAACTATACAGATTACACTAACATCCAGTAACTCCCAACCAAAGAAGGATATGCAGCAGCATCTACTGTGCCCTAGTCATGTTCACAACCAACTAAGAACTGGATCAAGTCAGCATACTAAAGAGTAATTCTAAACAAACCCTCAGTTACATACTCTAGTTTCCGCTTGCTAAACTGCTAATATCAGAACTGATAAACTCTGAAAAAGAAGAGCTCTGGAGAAAGAGACAGCTGTCACAAGTTCTATGAGTTGCAAACTGGTGCTATGAATGAGCAAGTTGTGCTTATCCTCGGAGAATCTTGTTTTCTTAGAAAATTACACTAGCAGGAAACCAGAAATCATTACTACTAATTTGTCTACTTTCTGGAATAACTTCACTGTAACCACATTTAGGCTTATTTATTTATAGCATGTAAGTACTTACCTGGAGGTGGTCCAGGAGGAAGGCCTGTAGGTGGTCCAGGTGGCCGTAAAGGTGGAGCAGGTGGCGGTCCAAGCGGAGGTGGTCCTGGCATGGGGGGTGCTTGTATCTGAGATGGAGGAACAGACTGTGGAGGGGCTTGCTGCTGAGAAGCTGCAGACGTGCCATCAGAGAGAGATTCCTCCTTATGTTGTTTCTGTGATTGCTTTTCTGCTTCGGAATCATCTGAATCTTCATCATCATCCTCTGAAAATTCCTCGACTTCTCGTCCTTCCTCAGGGATTTCCTGACCTGAAAGAAATTTGAAACCAGACAAATGGAGCAGATTCATATTTTACAGTCTGTGAAATGGCAATGCCTATAACACATGCTCAATAAATGCTTTCTTAAAACTAACAACCAGTCTCCTTCAATAGAATACTCAGATATGCCAAGACTATAGTACCATTCTTCTCATCCATACTAGGGCAGCAGAGTGCAAAGGGTCCAAGTTTTAGAACAAGACAGACCTGGACTTAAATGCCAGTCCAACTACTTACTGGCCAGCTAACTTTGGGCAGCTTATCTCAGTGTCTCCAAACCTTGACTTTTGAAAAACAAGAATTTATTACTTGATTGCTGAGATATTAAATAGAAAAATGTATGTAAAGCAACTGGCAGGAGGAAATACCAATCACTGTTCTTTCCATGACTCACCTGCCATTCGAAGCATCATGGCTTGGAGAGGAGTCAGCTCCTTCATGTTCTTCTTCTTCTTCTTCCTAGATTTTCCAGGCATATCTGCAAACCGTACACTCAGACCTAAAGGATCAGAGAAGGGAATGGATCAACAAAATTCAGTATATGTTTACTATAAACAAACACTCTAAACACTGCTTCCCACTACTTGGCAAAAAGACAGAGCTATATTAAAGGTAGTAAATGAAATGTCCACTAGTGGTAAATACATGCTACAGTGACTTTAAAGTTGAAAGTGAAAGTGTTAAAGTCACTCAGTCGTGTCCAACTCTTTGAGACCATGTAGCCCACCAGGCTCCTCTGTCCATGGAATTCTCCAGACCAGGATACTGGAGTGGGTTGCCATTTCCTTCTCCAGGGGCTCTTCCCAATCCTGGGACTGAACCCAGGTCTCCTGCATTGTAGGGAGGATTCTTTACTGACTGAGCCACTACTACCAAAAACTTTATGTCAATAAAACTGAACATGCAGATTAAAGTAATTGATAATTTTCTAGAAAAATGTTACTTATNCAACTCTTTGAGACCATGGGGACTGCAGCCCACCAGGCTCCTCTGTCCATGGAATTCTCCAGACCAGAATACTGGAGTGGGTTGCCATTTCCTTCTCCAGGGGCTCTTCCCAACCCTGGGACTGAACCCAGGTCTCCTGCATTGTAGGAGGATTCTTTACTGACTGAGCCACTACCACCAAAAACTTTATGTCAATAAAACTGAACATGCAGATTAAAGTAATTGATAATTTTCTAGAAAAATGTTACTTATAACTGGCCAAAGGGGTGACAAGATCAGAACATAGAAATTAAAATGGTAGTCAAAGATCAAGTTCCTCAAAGGCACCTGGCCCAGTAACTTTACAAGGAAATTCAGCTAAATGTTAAGTTACAGCAATTTCCTGGAAAAGGGCACAGGAAAAGATGGAGTGCTATCCAGAACTTGAAGCTAGCATAAACCACGTACCAAAACAANTAGTCAAAGATCAAGTTCCTCAAAGGCACCTGGCCCAGTAACTTTACAAGGAAATTCAGCTAAATGTTAAGTTACAGCAATTTCCTGGAAAAGGGCACAGGAAAAGATGGAGTGCTATCCAGAACTTGAAGCTAGCATAACCCACGTACCAAAACAAACGTGCTGGCCGACATAAAACATAAGCAAATTGAATTAGGCAGTGTTTTAAAAGAAAATAACTTCATAAACATGTAGGGCTGGCCCCAGAAATGCAAAAATGATTTAACATTAGAAAAGCCATGAATGTAATTCATTACAATAAACAGCTTAAAGAAAAGAAAAATCATTAACAATATCCCAGATGATTAAAAAGTATTTATAATAAAACCTCTTAGCAAACTTAGACTAGAAGGGAACTCCTTAACCTGACAAAGGCTTTCTACCAGACACCTAAAGATGCTAAATGGTGTAGTATTAGGAACGTTCTTACTCTTAGATGGTAAACATTTACAGGAAGATAGAAGTTCTATGTAGGCAGGCTTTGGTTTTGTTTACTCTGCATCCTTAGTGTCTAGAAAAATGTGTTGTGCATAGTAAAAACTCAATTATTAGCTGAATGTCAAGTCATAGTTAGGATAACCATTTCCAACACATGTGCAACAATGAATATACTAATATTCATATTCATCATCATTCAATATATAAAAAAAACCAGTTGGTCCCAAAAGAGGAAAATGAGGCAAATGACCACAGTCTAGAGAAAAAGGGAACTGGTGTGGCTCTAGCGACTTTCTGCTTTTCAGTACCACTTCTTACCTAAGTGTCCTCTAACATTTATCACTACCAGTTCTATCTACCTCTTTAAACTAGCTTTCTGGTTTACAACCATGATTTAAAGAATATCTGGAGAAAATTTTATCAATACTGTGATATCAGTAATATTACTAATATATAAATACTGTTTTGAAGACTGCAAATCAATTACAAAAGAAGTTCCAAGGCTACTGGAATATGACAGATGGTACATTTTATAAAATTTCCTTAATGAATGACATAGCTACTGTCTGAAAGTACATGTAGCTCAGTCTGAATTTAAAATAAACAGATAACATACATTATAAGTATGACGTTTCCATTAACTCATGACTCCACTCAAAGGTGTACCTTTATTTTAACTATGGTTCTTGTTCACTTAAGATTACATGAACATAGAATAATATAAAGGACTTCAAACATAGATATGTAAACAGACTCATTAAAAAACAATCAGGTGAATATGCTTTTCTTCCTGCACATAACCATGATAGGACATCTTTATGCTTTTTCCCCAAAAGTGGACTTCACTATGTAGACTTTTTTTAAAAATCACATACACAGCTCAGTTTTTTCCTCTCACAAATATCCACCAGGTACTTACTGTGTGTCAACAACGCTGAGACTTTGGAGCTACAAAGATGAATAGAGCACTGATCCTCCTTTCAAGGCACTCACGATTACGTTCACGGATCCATTAATAAATCAAGACCTTCAGCTTGCGTTCTTTTTATTGCTTAATACCATGAAACTTTCATCTTCACATACCTGATTTCTTTTCTTCATTGTTTTCTCTCTCAGTGTCATCACGGTGCACAAATTCATCCCCTTCACTTTCTCCATCTGATCTGTCACTGTCGCTGTCGTCAGTACTGTCGTCATGCTTATCCTGGTCCATGTCTTCAGGATAGCCATCATCTTCACTGGTGCTAGAAACATCATCGTCATGACCCCGCTGAGCTGGAAAGGGAGGAGGGAGCCAGGATCAAGTTACATAGCTGGATCCTAAATGGTACCCCCAAAACCAGGCTATTTGACTCAGAGTAACTTGATTAAATTTTTTCTGTATGAACTCAGATATTCATTATAGTCTGACAATATTTCCACTTGACAACAGTTTTAAATTCTCCTTTCTTATAATGTGAGATTTTTTTAAAGCTTCAAAATTGAAAACAAATTCCACTCAGAAAGCTATATAAAGATATATACATACACAATCATTGTACTGTATGTAAGGATGCTCTAGTCAAATGAAAATAAAGCCAAATAGGAAACAAGTATACAAGCTACCCAATTTTTAAGGTACTGATGGTAAGAGAGTGGTATCTTCAAGGAAAGTCTAATTTAAAATATAACAGACATTTCTATATTTCCTTATGCATGCTGTTTTCCTGAGTAGATCTATGATTTATCCATCTGTTGGTATGTACAGGGTAGCCTCATTTATTTCCCAAGTTCTGAGGGTGGTGAACAAGATGTTATACAGCTAAATTAAAAGTGACAGTGGAAAGGTTCTAAGAGCAAAAGGAATAGTCACTCCTTACCAAGTTCAGGACTATATAACATGTCTTCATCTCGCCTACGAGTGGGAAGATCTAGGGCAAAGCCCACTTTGCGGCCATACATTTGTAAGACTTGAGGAGGAGGTGGGCCCGGGGGAGGACCTGGAGGTTTCCTGCCAGGGGGCAAACGTGGAACGCCATGTCCAAGAAGAGGAAGTATAGAAACTGCCCGAGTTGGAGGTCTGTAAAGAAAATTTACAGCAATCACATTACCAGTAATGAGATATACACTTCCTCTTCTAAACAGTTTTTAAAGGAGCTCTTAGGTCCTACCTAACCAAAGGAGAACTGCTTACATCCCCAATGTCCTTTACTTTCCACTGCAATAATTTTGGCACAGGACAGTCAAAAGGTGCTTTTACTATATGCTATTTGATTCCATTACCACTTCCTTACCCATAGGCTGAGGTCTTCTTAAGGATGGAGGGTGGCTGGGCCCCAGGAAGTGGAATGTCCTGGATCAAGATGTTGGAAGGAGCATGCGGCATATCTGGCAGAGGAATACTCTCCACTTCCACATGCTGGGCATTCTGAAAGAGAGAGTCTTGCGGTCGGTAAGAGTAACCCTCCAACTCAACAACACAAACTCTACATCAGCTGGTTCATTACCTAGATATGCTTTCCACCTAACACTAAGTATCATGAGAAACAAAGATAGAAAGCCAAGTCAACATTTTTAAGATTGTCAGTAAGTTGAAACTTCAGGATAGTATGCATTCAGTAGTAGCACTTGGACTCTAAAATTAGCCTGCTGCTGTTGAATTTCTGTCACAAACAAGCTGTATGACAAAGTAAGTAACCTTAGCTTCCTTATCTGTAAAATGGGACCCATGCTATCTACTTTACCAAATTAAATCATTTTTAAAAAACATTTTTATCTTGAGGCAAAATTTACGAAATGTATAAATTCAGTGAATTTTGACAAATGCATATAATCTCATACTCCCTCCCAATCAATCCTTAACACTATCCCAAGGCTACTACTGATACAAATTTCTTCCTCCGTAAATTAGCTTTGCCTGGTCTAGAATTTCATATAAATGGAATCACAATCATGAAGAAAGGTTAGTGTTTTGAGCTTTAGCCATTTAAATTTTTACCTCATGTTTTTTGGATTATTAGCTGATCATTCCTTTTTATTACTGAGTAGCATTTAATTTTATGAAAATGTAACAGTTTATCCATTATCTTATTAATGGGTAGCTGGGCTGTTTCCACTCCAGCTATTCCCGTAGTGGCAGGTAGATCAAGTTCTCTTGTATAAACACATAGGTTTAGATTTGCTGGCTAATGGGGTAAATACATGTTTAGTCTGACAAGAGGAGGAAGTTCAACATCATCGAGTCTCCCATTATCAATTTTAAGAGTAAGTCTAACTACAAAATTTTAGTTTAGCTCTCAAAAGAAACGTGATTACCTTGACAGCATCAAAATATTGGCTAAGTTGAGCCCTCTTCTGTTCATATTCTACTTCTAGCTTTCTCAATTCTTTGTAAATATCTGGATTCTCTTTCTCATAGAGTCGTAGAATACGTTCAAATGTTTCACGTAGCTTTTTACGCTTGTCTTTCAGCACTTTCTCATTTAACTGTGGCTGCTGCACTGGGTTAAACTCTGAGGAAAAAAAGCAGATTATGACATTAAACACAAAATGTCACTTCAACAGATGACATCATTTATTAAAAATACACTTACACGTTAAAACTTTTCAAAAAGAGATTTAGATACCAGATATATTCTTGTCAAAAAAGAACTGCACAGTTTATTGAAATTTCATCCCTTTAAGATGGCTATTAATTGTACTTTGTTTCCTAAGAAATGTCACCTAATTGACTTTATTATCATTGTAATAAAAATCAATTTTCAGTCCTTTATGCTAACAACCTGATACAGCTATTAGTATATCAACAACTATAGGCCTGGGCTTACATACTACACTGGGTCTGTCATTGAATTCTGAGATGCTTCGCACTTAAACTCTCTGATCTTCAGCTTCTTCACCTGGAAAATGGGGACATCAACTACTTACTTCATAATCAAGCAGACATAAACTGGTATCTGGCTCACCACTCAATTATTATTTTTATATCAGCTAGTGTCCTTTGTTGAGCTATTTAAACCTTTCTCTTCTGGTGTGTTCAACACGGAGCTTAATTTCATGTCTCCAAGAGGGACCAAAAGGGGCTGAATTAGCACAGGACTCCCAGGTCTGCCTGGTCAACCATACCTGCCTCCCTCCATCTCCCCTGCCACTGAATGACTCAGAGATCAACTGGCACATGAGCCATATTGGGACCAGATCCTTCTCTGAGACTTTAAATACGGGAGAGAAGCTCTCACAAGTAGGAATGAAATAAACCTAGAGCTGTCTATGGCGTCATCCTCTAATTCCACCACATATTCCACCTTCTATCCAAGAAATTCACTGGTTGGATAGAATTTCTTCTATCTAAGAAATTCACTAGGTCAAGACAGATGGACAGTCTTGCTTAAAATATTTGAGCTTTTGAGGCCCATTTCCCTCCAGGATTTCCCAATTATGGGAGTCAAGGAATAGTTTTTTCTGTTTAAATTAGTTTATATTGAGTTTTATAAATTATAATAGAGCTCTGATGACTAGTGTTCCTTCCTCCTTTCTCTTAAAGATTCACAAGCTTACTTACCGTCTTTCTTAAATCTTATTAACACTTTGATGATATATTCAAAATCAAAGTATGGTCTCAAACCACACTATTCCTAGTGTGATTCATGAAAGTGCTAAGTGTTTAGCTTTAAATCCCAGCTGTGCCCCTTCCAAATAGTGTAACCTTGAGAAAGGTAATGTCTCTGTGCCTAAACTTCCTCAACTGTAAAGGAGGGACAATACACCCAACCAAAAGAGCTGTCACGAAAGTGAAGATTAAATGAAAATGTGGAAAAAAAAACAAACAAACAACCCTGGCATGTAACAAGATAAGAGCTAAATAAACCTAAGTTATTAATACACAATTTGGGGTCATTTAATAGGTAAATATCCTGACATGCCAGGGAAAGCAATTGTCCCTGCCGGTATTTAGACTAGAGGCGACAAGTGGAATCAGTTATAACTGAACTGAGAGAGATGTGAGATGATGCAGTCTGACCCAAAACTCCTGCCCAGGCTGGCTTCAGTATCTGCCACATTATTTTAGAAAGCTTTTAATACCACAACCCCACATACCTGGATTTTTTTGGACCCCCCACTTAATCCATCACTGAGAAGTTTCACTGCAGCTCTTTCACTATCTGTTTCACTATCTGTTTTTGGGGGCAAATCATGAAACCTGTATGGAAACCTTTGTAAACAAAACTTGTAGAGATTCTTTCAACATGGAACTGAAAAAACAAAATGCAGGGACAGAAGGCAGAATTGGCAAAAACTTGACAGCTGAAAACTATGGAGTTAATTAGACTATTTTTGGATGTTGACAGCTACTAAAAAAAAAGGAAAATTAAAAACCCCATGTTTTAAAGTTAACAGAATGGGTTGAATATGGAATCCATTTTGTGACTCGTCCTCTGTATAATTTATAACTACCTAAAGTCACTCTACACCATTCTGGACTCCTACTTTTAATTAATTGTCATCTGTTAAAAATACTTCCGAAGACTTTTTTCCTTTCACACCTCTAAGTATAAAGTATATAAATAAGGAAATAAGGGTTAAATAAATATGTTATACAATCTTTGGGACTTGGTAAAACTGCATTCTATTTTGAAGAGTTTTTTTTAAACTAAAGGAACTTCTCTGTGAGTTACAATAGAACTTTCAGTGGCAGCATCACAGATGATTCTCAAGCAACTCAGATATAAGAAAAGACAACACGCAGCTATTTCATATGGATTCCAATAATGAAAAAGAAGTGATACTGAAGATGCACGTGATGAGACTAGATAAAATTATCCTACATAATAAAAAAGGAAGAAATTCTAATAGGATATTTTTTTAAATGTGATTTTAAGTATTTGATTTCTTCTATATCCTTACTAAGTAGTCATTTATCTTTGGATCATCTATTGGAAAAGAGGGGCAACAGACACATTCATGGTGGCCCAATATTAAGATTTACATGGTAGGTGCCAACATTGAAACCCCAAACAAAAAAAGCCCAAGGTGAATTCAAAAAGCAGACTTAGTCTTCTCTTAAAAAAATGAACTGGCCAAACTGGGCTTTTGTTATCTCATAAAGAACAATTAGCTAAAGCTAAATAACGGCTTCCCTCTTATTCTAGATGAGATTTCAAGTTGGTAACAGCCCTTCACTCCATTTTGTTTTTCTAACACTAAAACTAAATCCAAGCATCATGTGCTGTCATGCTTTTTTCTGTAATTCTTGTATCTGTTCTGCTTCACTCATTAACTGCCTATCCCTATATATCAGACTATTATCTCTGCTATAAAATCCATCCCTTTACAAAATCTTACCCATTTCATCCAATTTTTCCATGTCCCGGATAATTTGTTTGGGATCCTTCATCTTTAAAACTGCAGCTCGTACCATCATGCGCTGTTTTTTGTTCTTAAAAAAAAAAAAAAAAGAAAAAAAGAGCACAATTTGCAGAAGCTGAATACTCTTGAGTTTTCATGTCAATGTGTCTCAAAAATCCATTTAAACTGAAGTTGAACTTTCTGATCACTTGTTTCAACCACCAACAGGAGTAATATCATTTTTTTATTCCTCCAGATGTTTCCAATTTAGACAAAAAGATGCGTTCTGCAAAATTTAATGCTAGCAATGAAACAAGAATGAACAGATGAAAACTACTGAAAAACTAGGTTCTCTCAGTGTGTTAAGCCATGATACTAAAATGTAAATCCTTTTTTATTCTGGGGACACTTTCCCACAAATTTAACAAATCATCATCAGGAAAATTTAGTGTCACAATTACTTCCATTCACTAATTTAGTAGCTTCCAACAAAGCAATTAAATGGCAAGAGAAGCATTTTTAAAAAGTATTTCTTTAAGTCACTGAGAATGGTAATCAAATAAAAAATGTTATAATAACACATCATGAGCTTATCTACAAACTTAGTTCAGTATCCCAGTACTGTGGCTTAGTAAATCTTATGAGAAGCATAAATCTTTTCTGCCAAAAAACTGGAAATGTTTCTAAATCCACTCATCTCAAATAAGAGGTGTCAAATTACACTTATGTCTAACAGAATGCTTCTGGATTCATACCTTCTTTAATTCTCTTTTCCGAGCTTCTTTTCCTTAAGAGAGGGAGAGAACATAAAACTTAAAGCCTTGAACATTAGCATTTTCTCCAATTTAATACAGGTAATTTTTTACTGTCAGAGGTTGCTCTGTATGCTGTAGGATATTTAACACCATTCCTTGCCTCCACTAGATACCAATAGCACCCTTCTAATTATGGCAATCAAAACTACCTCAAGACATTTTTAAGTTACTTAAAAAAATAACTATGAATCTGAAAAAATGCCATTAAGTACTAAAAAGGCACTTACAAAGCAATTTGTTAAAAATGTCACATACAAAAAAGAANTAAAAGTGACAGTGGAAAGGTTCTAAGAGCAAAAGGAATAGTCACTCCTTACCAAGTTCAGGACTATATAACATGTCTTCATCTCGCCTACGAGTGGGAAGATCTAGGGCAAAGCCCACTTTGCGGCCATACATTTGTAAGACTTGAGGAGGAGGTGGGCCCGGGGGAGGACCTGGAGGTTTCCTGCCAGGGGGCAAACGTGGAACGCCATGTCCAAGAAGAGGAAGTATAGAAACTGCCCGAGTTGGAGGTCTGTAAAGAAAATTTACAGCAATCACATTACCAGTAATGAGATATACACTTCCTCTTCTAAACAGTTTTTAAAGGAGCTCTTAGGTCCTACCTAACCAAAGGAGAACTGCTTACATCCCCAATGTCCTTTACTTTCCACTGCAATAATTTTGGCACAGGACAGTCAAAAGGTGCTTTTACTATATGCTATTTGATTCCATTACCACTTCCTTACCCATAGGCTGAGGTCTTCTTAAGGATGGAGGGTGGCTGGGCCCCAGGAAGTGGAATGTCCTGGATCAAGATGTTGGAAGGAGCATGCGGCATATCTGGCAGAGGAATACTCTCCACTTCCACATGCTGGGCATTCTGAAAGAGAGAGTCTTGCGGTCGGTAAGAGTAACCCTCCAACTCAACAACACAAACTCTACATCAGCTGGTTCATTACCTAGATATGCTTTCCACCTAACACTAAGTATCATGAGAAACAAAGATAGAAAGCCAAGTCAACATTTTTAAGATTGTCAGTAAGTTGAAACTTCAGGATAGTATGCATTCAGTAGTAGCACTTGGACTCTAAAATTAGCCTGCTGCTGTTGAATTTCTGTCACAAACAAGCTGTATGACAAAGTAAGTAACCTTAGCTTCCTTATCTGTAAAATGGGACCCATGCTATCTACTTTACCAAATTAAATCATTTTTAAAAAACATTTTTATCTTGAGGCAAAATTTACGAAATGTATAAATTCAGTGAATTTTGACAAATGCATATAATCTCATACTCCCTCCCAATCAATCCTTAACACTATCCCAAGGCTACTACTGATACAAATTTCTTCCTCCGTAAATTAGCTTTGCCTGGTCTAGAATTTCATATAAATGGAATCACAATCATGAAGAAAGGTTAGTGTTTTGAGCTTTAGCCATTTAAATTTTTACCTCATGTTTTTTGGATTATTAGCTGATCATTCCTTTTTATTACTGAGTAGCATTTAATTTTATGAAAATGTAACAGTTTATCCATTATCTTATTAATGGGTAGCTGGGCTGTTTCCACTCCAGCTATTCCCGTAGTGGCAGGTAGATCAAGTTCTCTTGTATAAACACATAGGTTTAGATTTGCTGGCTAATGGGGTAAATACATGTTTAGTCTGACAAGAGGAGGAAGTTCAACATCATCGAGTCTCCCATTATCAATTTTAAGAGTAAGTCTAACTACAAAATTTTAGTTTAGCTCTCAAAAGAAACGTGATTACCTTGACAGCATCAAAATATTGGCTAAGTTGAGCCCTCTTCTGTTCATATTCTACTTCTAGCTTTCTCAATTCTTTGTAAATATCTGGATTCTCTTTCTCATAGAGTCGTAGAATACGTTCAAATGTTTCACGTAGCTTTTTACGCTTGTCTTTCAGCACTTTCTCATTTAACTGTGGCTGCTGCACTGGGTTAAACTCTGAGGAAAAAAAGCAGATTATGACATTAAACACAAAATGTCACTTCAACAGATGACATCATTTATTAAAAATACACTTACACGTTAAAACTTTTCAAAAAGAGATTTAGATACCAGATATATTCTTGTCAAAAAAGAACTGCACAGTTTATTGAAATTTCATCCCTTTAAGATGGCTATTAATTGTACTTTGTTTCCTAAGAAATGTCACCTAATTGACTTTATTATCATTGTAATAAAAATCAATTTTCAGTCCTTTATGCTAACAACCTGATACAGCTATTAGTATATCAACAACTATAGGCCTGGGCTTACATACTACACTGGGTCTGTCATTGAATTCTGAGATGCTTCGCACTTAAACTCTCTGATCTTCAGCTTCTTCACCTGGAAAATGGGGACATCAACTACTTACTTCATAATCAAGCAGACATAAACTGGTATCTGGCTCACCACTCAATTATTATTTTTATATCAGCTAGTGTCCTTTGTTGAGCTATTTAAACCTTTCTCTTCTGGTGTGTTCAACACGGAGCTTAATTTCATGTCTCCAAGAGGGACCAAAAGGGGCTGAATTAGCACAGGACTCCCAGGTCTGCCTGGTCAACCATACCTGCCTCCCTCCATCTCCCCTGCCACTGAATGACTCAGAGAGCAACTGGCACATGAGCCATATTGGGACCAGATCCTTCTCTGAGACTTTAAATACGGGAGAGAAGCTCTCACAAGTAGGAATGAAATAAACCTAGAGCTGTCTATGGCGTCATCCTCTAATTCCACCACATATTCCACCTTCTATCCAAGAAATTCACTGGTTGGATAGAATTTCTTCTATCTAAGAAATTCACTAGGTCAAGACAGATGGACAGTCTTGCTTAAAATATTTGAGCTTTTGAGGCCCATTTCCCTCCAGGATTTCCCAATTATGGGAGTCAAGGAATAGTTTTTTCTGTTTAAATTAGTTTATATTGAGTTTTATAAATTATAATAGAGCTCTGATGACTAGTGTTCCTTCCTCCTTTCTCTTAAAGATTCACAAGCTTACTTACCGTCTTTCTTAAATCTTATTAACACTTTGATGATATATTCAAAATCAAAGTATGGTCTCAAACCACACTATTCCTAGTGTGATTCATGAAAGTGCTAAGTGTTTAGCTTTAAATCCCAGCTGTGCCCCTTCCGAATAGTGTAACCTTGAGAAAGGTAATGTCTCTGTGCCTAAACTTCCTCAACTGTAAAGGAGGGACAATACACCCAACCAAAAGAGCTGTCACGAAAGTGAAGATTAAATGAAAATGTGGAAAAAAAAACAAACAAACAACCCTGGCATGTAACAAGATAAGAGCTAAATAAACCTAAGTTATTAATGCACAATTTGGGGTCATTTAATAGGTAAATATCCTGACATGCCAGGGAAAGCAATTGTCCCTGCCGGTATTTAGACTAGAGGCGACAAGTGGAATCAGTTATAACTGAACTGAGAGAGATGTGAGATGATGCAGTCTGACCCAAAACTCCTGCCCAGGCTGGCTTCAGTATCTGCCACATTATTTTAGAAAGCTTTTAATACCACAACCTCACATACCTGGATTTTTTTGGACCCCCACTTAATCCATCACTGAGAAATTTCACTGCAGCTCTTTCACTATCTGTTTCACTATCTGTTTTTGGGGGCAAATCATGAAACCTGTATGGAAACCTTTGTAAACAAAACTTGTAGAGATTCTTTCAACATGGAATTGAAAAAACAAAATGCAGGGACAGAAGGCAGAATTGGCAAAAACTTGACAGCTGAAAACTATGGAGTTAATTAGACTATTTTTGGATGTTGACAGCTACTAAAAAAAAAGGAAAATTAAAAACCCCATGTTTTAAAGTTAACAGAATGGGTTGAATATGGAATCCATTTTGTGACTCGTCNTGCAACTAGTTTATAGAAGCAGTGTCAGAAGGGAAAGAAAATGAAGACTAATTTTGAAAAGCTATCGTGTTTCATGTGAATTTTTGAGATATGTTGTGCCTTTAAAATATCAAGACGTCTTTTTTAATTGGATGCAAGAATCAACTGTAATGAACATTCTTGCGGGAGATTACTTTTAAAATAATTTTGTAAGTAGAACCCACAAGTCTCAATGGGTAGCTACTGGTCGTTAGGATTTAAAAAATAAACACTTGCTTCAGAATTTCAGCTGAACCGCTAGGCCTCTATAGCCTTGGAATTATTCTGAAATTAGATAATTAATGTAATGGATCACCTGAGGTTTTTATATAGNGGTAGCTACTGGTCGTTAGGATTTAAAAAATAAACACTTGCTTCAGAATTTCAGCTGAACCGCTAGGCCTCTATAGCCTTGGAATTATTCTGAAATTAGATAATTAATGTAATGGATCACCTGAGGTTTTTATATAGCAGGGAAAGCTTCCTCCTTTTTGCTGGTATTGAAAATGAAATTTAGTTTTTCTTAAAACTCACAAAGTAATAAATTACAGCTTTTCTTTAAACAACAAATTCTTAAAAGAGTAGCAAGTGCCTCTCCTACATGTAAATGCATTATATATATATATATATATGTGAGATTTTCTTATTTTAAAAATGTTCCAAAGTGTTTAGACATTCACTTGAGGAAAATTTAATCATCACACCACAGTTGGTCAGGATTGATTGGAATTACAGCAACAATTTTTGTTTTTTTATATTTTAACTTTTATCTCTTAACAGTCAATCTGAATTACAGAGTAGTAATTGATAGAAGTTTCCAGAACAGTCTCCTCCTTTGAAGTAAATTATTACAAACCAGATTTCAGTCTCTTCCAGATTAGGGCAAATTGCATTTAAACTGATGGTCACAATCACCTTAGTCTTTCTGTTCCATTCGAAGTCTCAGCTTTCATGTGGGTGCAGAAGTTACTATATCTCTTAGAACTAAATGATGTCTGAAGCTAGTGATAGTCTCTTCATTCAATGCAAATTTTGAAGATTTTGACTGGGAATTAGAAAAGGAAAAGGTCACCCCTACAATAGCATTCACCCTAATGTTGATCTGTAGAGCACAGTGAGACGACATTCCAGGATGCAGTCTTTCACTCACAGGTCTAGCACCAACTGATCCAGACATTCACTGTTGATAGAAAACTCTAGAGTCATCTAGTTGTAGCATTTCTGAATCCTTGGAGTTGTTTGCTGTATTTATATCTTGTTGGAAGCTTATGAAAAATGAACCTAATCAGAGAAGCAAAACACCATTATGGAGAGAGCAGAGCAATATTCCGGTGGCAAATAAAGTAACTTTATTTCATTTGATGTTTCACTATGTTGGTGACCTCGGTAATAGCATGATGATATTTTTCTGAAGCTGACTTGAATTCCACCAGATGCTTCTCGTAACTTTTGATGGCTGCTTGAAGCTGTGTTTTCTCCACTGCTCCCAGGATGGCACGGAAGATCATATCTATCCCAAGGCCAAGAACAGCGACTCCTATGCTACCGAGGAGAGACGCACCAATCTGAGCTAGTACAGTGACCAACTTGTTAATTATGCCAGTTGTGACATTTGAGCCCACAAGTTTAACAGCCACTGCACTGGCAGCAGAAGTGGCTTCTCCCAGGATGACTGAAATAACTTTCTGTACTATCGCAATTTTCTCGGTTTCTCTTTCCTTAATATCCTGAAGTTTTCTATAAAGAGTTGGCTCTAGTTTATCTTTTAGTGCTTCATCCACTTTTTGCAATTCTTTTTGGATGTTCATCATGGCTTGGATGATGATATCACAGTTTTCTTTGATGGTCCCATCTCTTTTCATTTCAATGGAAGGTAACATACACCCTAAGTGCGTGTTTAAAACCCCAATCAGTTTATTGGTGGCATGGAAGCTGTCAGATAAGCAGTCAAGGAGCTCCTGGTGAAGACGGTTTACTTCTTGTCGCCTTTTTGGGTTCTCTGGATACAGGAAGTCACTTTGAGCCATATTTCAAATATGGTCTCTGAAAAATACAATAGGAAATCTTTACTAGAAATCTTGAAAAATATCTGCTGGTTGCATAGATTTAACCAGGAACTTTTTTACTATGTGTATAAAAAAGTAGTATGCTACCAAAGGAATTTCTCAGAAAACTCAACATGTTCTTCAAAATCATTTTTTGAAATGTGAAGTCACTGTATGAAAATACAGGTAACATAGTACAACCCATAGATGCATTAATTATGGCATTAGATCTTGTGATGGGGAGAATCCTAGATAGTACAGATTTGTGTTTGTCTAACATCTGATTATAGAGAAGGCAATGGCACCCCACTCCAGTGTTCTTGCCTGGAGAATCCCAGGGACAGAGGAGCCTGGTGGGCTACCGTCTATGGGGTCGCACAGAGTCGGACACAACTGAAGCGACTTAGCAGCAGCAGCAGCAACATCTGATTATTAATAGACGTGATTATTTCCAAGTAATATTTAATAATGTATTTGAAGTGGTGAGCTCTTGATTACCAGTGCTCCTTAATTTCTTCAACCTATAGTTACTACTTTGAATAGACCTACCAAATTGATTTTCTAATATTTGAAATTAGTATGGTTAGAAGAATGTTAAGATCTCTGAGTTTACAGGGCAATAGCTAATTTTATTTATGCACTCATCTTTTATTTGAGTGGTTATTCTATTCACATGGTTTAAAAAGTATATAGCGTACATAGTATATGTAGTTTAAAGTGTAACATATGCTCTGTTATTTTAAAATATTTAAAAAGAAATCAAAACACTTTATATCTTTACAGGCAAATATTTGCACTCCAAAACCTAAGAAGCATCCAGAGGCAACACATAATAAAATATTTACAAAAAGATCCTCATGATAAAAGTATATTTGCAAGATTGCTTAAAGTCTCATTTGCAGAGGCAGTCATGCTGGTGGAAGGCACAGGGCAGTTATGAATATCTCTCTGTTTCTCTATTTGCAAAACTTTTAAGTTCTTTAGAATTGTCTTTACTGCACTTGGCCATTATTCAGATAAGCTAGAGTTGGCATCAGAAAGAAGATAATACCATTCCAGGAAGGTATTAAGGAATAAGTTGCAAAAATCCACCATAGGGGGGGAAAAAGAGTACACCATAGAATGAATGAGCCAGTTCTTTTTATCCTGCTTGTGTTTGTACTTTGGCTCAGAGAAAGGAGGAACGAGTGACACTCTTCTGAGTGAATGTGGGTGAAAGTTTGGACCCAGTGAGAACAGTGTTCCTCAGTATGTGCACTTAGAGTAGTCTTTCTGCGTACCTGACATTGATTTTTTTTTTTTTTTTTGAGCTCTGGGGAGAGAAGAATAAGAAAATGGAGTCCTTTTTACCTGTGTAGGATCTGGCATTCTCATTGAGAAAACAACATGCTGATTAATTGGGGCCCTATCTTTCTATGACCATGGTTTTGGATATTTATAGTGTATTTATAGTATATTTATGGTATTTCTAGTTCTGGATATTGGGAACCTTGGAAGCATGGGATGAAGGAATGAAGATATTTTCTCTCAGGAAAGTAAACATGAATATGACCTATCCTCCGTGTTAGAAAGATAACAATATGGAAATGGAAATGGGAAATTTTTGAAAAACAGATTAGGAACATCATTATTTTTCCTCTTAGTTTTAGAAAAATGCACTAGTACCCCAGATGGAGTAAATTGTATCATGGTCATAAATTCATTTTTATCTTTGATTTAGATACAGTACACACACACACACCAGATACAAATGTCCACAAATCAGTAAATAGAAAACATTCCAATTCTGTTTAAAGAATTGAGTGAGTGAAGTGAGTGAAAGTCATTCAGTTGTGTCCTACTCTGCGACCCCATGGACTATACAGTCCGTGAAATTCTCCAAGCCAGAAAACTGGAGTGGGTAGCCATTCCTTCTCCAGGGGATCATCCCAACCCAGGGACTGAACCCAGGTCTCCCGCATTGCAGGCAGATTCTTTACCAGCTGAACCACAAGGGACTATTAAATATTCCCCAAACTCACTCTTGGGTTGCANTGGAGTGGGTAGCCATTCCTTCTCCAGGGGATCATCCCAACCCAGGGATTGAACCCAGGTCTCCCGCATTGCAGGCAGATTCTTTACCAGCTGAACCACAAGGGACTATTAAATATTCCCCAGACTCACTCTTGGGTTGCAAACTGTAGTTTGCTAACCACAAACTATTACTTTAACTTTGCTTTTTCTCTCCTAGAAAGTTTACATTAAACCTTTTTGTTGTTGTTCCTAGTGTTCAGATCTTATCATGAAGTGAAAACTCCAGTTTCTGGCTTTAAGTTCTGAAGATCACAGACTACACCCCCATTCAGAAATTTAGGTGAGAAGAGTCTTTCATACCCTGAACAAGTGAAAAATTTCTCTAAAAACTATCATATGCCATTATTAGAAGGCTTAACTTTTAGAAAAGGTGTGNGGAACCTTGGAAGCATGGGATGAAGGAATGAAGATATTTTCTCTCAGGAAAGTAAACATGAATATGACCTATCCTCCGTGTTAGAAAGATAACAATATGGAAATGGAAATGGGAAATTTTTGAAAAACAGATTAGGAACATCATTATTTTTCCTCTTAGTTTTAGAAAAATGCACTGGTACCCCAGATGGAGTAAATTGTATCATGGTCAGAAATTCATTTTTATCTTTGATTTAGATACAGTACACACACACACACCAGATACAAATATCCACAAATCAGTAAATAGAAAACATTTCAATTCTGTTTAAAGAATTGAGTGAGTGAAGTGAGTGAAAGTCGTTCAGTTGTGTCCTACTCTGCGACCCCATGGACTATACAGTCCGTGAAATTCTCCAAGCCAGAATACTGGAGTGGGTAGCCATTCCTTCTCCAGGGGATCATCCCAACCCAGGGACTGAACCCAGGTCTCCCGCATTGCAGGCAGATTCTTTACCAGCTGAACCACAAGGGACTATTAAATATTCCCCAAACTCACTCTTGGGTTGCAAACTGTAGTTTGCTAACCACAAACTATTACTTTAACTTTGCTTTTTCTCTCCTAGAAAGTTTACATTAAACCTTTTTGTTGTTGTTCCTAGTGTTCAGATCTTATCATGAAGTGAAAACTCCAGTTTCTGGCTTTGAGTTCTGAAGATCACAGACTACACCCCCATTCAGAAATTTAGGTGAGAAGAGTTTTTCATACCCTGAACAAGTGAAAAATTTCTCTAAAAACTATCATATGCCTTTATTAGAAGGCTTAACTTTTAGAAAAGGTGGTGGTGGTTCTATTTACCTGAAGATAAACACTTGGAGAGATAACTTTCCCCCTTGATAAGAGGTAAAATGCTTCCAAGTGGTCAGTTGCTTTTCAATTAATTCATTGTTTTAACACAGCTTGACAAATTAATCATAAAGTACATTTGAAAGACTAGACTTTTCCTTTCCTAAACATTGAAGCACCTTAAAAACACAGTATGAACCAGTGTTGTACCAGGTGCAAGAGTAGATGGAATTATGGAGCAAAATAGTCCCCAAAGGAGACCCTGATATATGTTTGATTTAATATATAATATATGTAGACACTCAAATCAGTAATAATTGAAATTAGTATTCCATAAATGATCCTGGAGTATTAAAACTTTTTAATGTCATCAGTGAAAATTTTAAAATGTTATCAGTATAGTAAACGTTAAAAAAAACAAGTGATATAATAGCTAGAAGAAAATAGATAATTTTTAAATGTCTGTATGGAGGGCTTCATAGGCTTAAAACCAGTGGGAATAAGTCACACAAACTTTAACAATGGTAACCATGTAAAAAGAACTAAAAACAAACTGGTTAAAATGGAAGGAAAATGAAAAAAGATTGATTTCTAAAGTTTAGTTGTTAATAAGGGAAGCAGTAATAATCTCATAGCTAAACACATTTTGAACAGACAGTAAAAGAAGAAATAGTAATAACTAATTGATGAAAGGTTCAGTCTTACCATAAATCAGACACAGTGTTTTTTCATCTACAAAAGTAATATTTTCTTTCCTTTACATACTAAAAACTGTTGGGCATTCACTTTTATACTCTTTTTCCTGGGTTCCAGATATTCATAATTTTGTGCCAATAACAAATCTGAGTAAGAAACATCATGATGTGCTCAGAATTATTTTTTGCATCTAATGAAGAAAGACTTTTATTGTCTTGAGTCAGGCTTACCTTCCTTTTTTTCACTTGGGGAAGAGAACTTGACAGTTTCTTTCTGCAGAGAGATCTTCAGCAGGCCTGCCACTAGCCCCAGTACTGAATACAGTTTAAAATTATTTCTATCCCAACAGTGAGATAAACACTAGAGAACTAGGTGGAGGAGAGATGGCGTTTGAAGGTGAAACCAAGGATTATGTTTTGGACAGGTGAAACTTGAAGAGCCCAGTGAAGGAAGTAATTTAATAATGCAGTAGCAATTTATCTAATGGATAGTAGTGGTTTACTATTAAAAGGTAGTATGCCAGGCTCTGTAGAACCTATAGAAATGAAGTAGATAAGGTCCCTGCTTTTATAGAATTCCTAATGTACGTAGGAAGTTAAAGACATTTAAGACTGCAGTGTCAAGTTGAAGGCAGTATGTTGTACCAAATTATAGATAGAGGTGGTGCATGCCTTCTGCAAACTCATATAAAAGAACTCACTTTGAAGTAAGATACATCATATGGTGTCACTTATAAATGGGAATCTAAAAAAAAATGGTGTATCTGAACTTATTTACAAAATAGAAACAGAGTCACAGATGCAGAAGATAATCTTATAGTTACCTGGGGTAAAGGGAGGGGAGGGATAAACTGGGAGATTAGGATTGACATATACACACTGCTGCTGCTGCTGCTGCTGCTGCATCGCTTCAGTTGTGTCCAACTCTGTGCGACCCCATAGACAGCAGCCCACCAGGCTCCCCCGTCCCTGGGATTCTCTGGGCAAGAACACTGGAGTGGGTTGCCATTTCCTTCTCCAATGCGTGAAAGTGAAAAGTCAAAGTGAAGTCGCTCAGTCGTGTCTGACTCTTAGCGACCCCATGGACTGCAGCCTACCAGGCTCCTTTGTCCATGGGATTTTCCAGGCAAGAGTACTGGAGTGGGTTGCCATTGCCTTCTCCGCATATACACGCTACTATATATAAAACACTACTATATATGAAATAGATAAGTAGTAAGCATATACTGTATCTCACAGGGAACTCTACCCCATATTATGTAATGACCTATGTGGGAAAAGAATCTAAAAAAGAGTATAGATACTTATATAACTGATTCGCTTTTCTGTACAGCAGAAACTAACACAACATTGTAAAGAAAGAAAAGAAGGAAGTGAAGTCACTCAGTCATGTCTGACTCTGTGGCCCCATGGATTGTAGCCTACCAGGCTCCTCAGTCCATGGAATTTTCCAGGCAATCCACTGAAGTGGGTTGCCATTTCCTTTTCCAACATTGTAGATCGGCTTTATTCCAATGAAAATTGAAAAAACAAAACAAAAAGAAACCTCACGCTTTAATAATATTGACCCTGGGGCCATGTGGAGACATCCAATTATCTAGGGAAATGATTTGTACCCTTTCAAACTGATGCTCTTAGATATGTGCTTGATATTTAAAGGACAGGTTGTACACCATTTGGAAAAGGAAATGGCAACCCACTCCAGTACTCTTGCCTGGAAAATCCCACAGATGGAGAAGCCTGGTAGACTACCATCCATGGAATCGCAGAGTCGGACACGACTGAGCGACTTCACTTTTTATACACCATTTGAAAAATCTTAGTTGGCAATGGGTAGCATTTGCACTATTGCCCATGACAATTTAGCTCTGACACTTGAATTGCTCCCTTCCCTCAGCAAAACAAAAATGATCTGCCATCAGATGGAGTCACCTTTCTTAAAGATCACAGTTGTTACTCAGGCACGCCTCAAGAGATATCTTACCAACAATATGTAGTACTGTACCCAAGAGGAATTCTGGGCCCTATACTTTACTCTATCTTATTGCATTTCAGGTTTGACCTTTTAAATACTGACTTTAAAATTCAATCTTTTAAAATAATTTTAAAATTATTTTATTATTATTAAATGTATAAAATTATTATACATTTAAAAAATGATTTTTAAAGTTCAGCATCAGCAGGCAACTAAGAGGTGTATTTAATCCAGCTCTGATCAGCAGCTTCTTTTGTATGGTAGATGTCAACTTTACACTATTTTTTATCACATAATAGTGCTCCTTATTAGCGATGGGCAGTTACCATTCACTTCTGTACAGCCTACTTTGAGCTGCAATTTGAGCATTTTATTGTAGTGGTTCATGAAATAGAAAGAGCCCTGCGCAGCCTAATGGGGAATTGCTAACCAGTAGGTGGAGCACTTGGCTTCTGGCACGTTAATTTCAACCCAGCCTTAGCAGCTGCGTATTCTCTGCTGCCTTATTTGGGCTGTGGGTGGGTAAAATTTTGTGTGATAAGAGAGTTCTGTTGCTAAAACAGTTTGGAAATCACATGTGTTTTGGCTTATTTTATTTAAAAAAAGGAAATAGACATATCTTGAAGCTACAGCTCATATTAGGGACTTAGAATGAAAACAGACTAGCTTCAGATGGATTCTTATTGGACCTAACTCATCAATTTTGTTGAAATGACAAGTAAACATTCATAATTAAAGAACATGTAAGAAATGGTAGAAATATACTGATGATTGTATCTAAAAGTTAATTTTTTGATACTGGGCTTCCCTGGTGGCTCAGATGGTAAAGTAATCTGTCTGCAATGCAGGAGACCCGGGTTCGATCCCTGGATCAGGAAGATCCTGTGGAGAAGGGAATGGCTACTGATGGTTGTATCTAAAAGTTAATTTAGTATTGTGACAGTTGTTTTAGTTTTTCAGGAAAGGAACCACCTTAAAATTAAAAGTGTATTGATTATCAAATATGTAGATAAACACTTCTCAGGATACTTTTATGAATTATGTAGTGCATTTACTGTCCAGTGCTATAGGAATTTAAACAGAAATTTTAGGACCAAGATTATTAGAGGAAGATTCATGGAAAAAGTGACAGGTGATTGTGCTTTGATAGGTGGTAAAATTATAACACGAAGAAATTAAAAGATTTGATAAAGTATTTTTAAAAGTTTATAGCAATAATATATAAACACTTTAATATCCACAAGGAAAAACATCCATAAACCTACCATCTTGTTTTTCTGAATTATTCCTTTCCAAAATTTATTTAAAAGCATAAGTGCTTTTACAAAGTTGTGGTAATAGTATAAATAAAATTTCATCTTATATTAATTTAAATACTTCCCCCTATTTCTAGTTTTATAGTTATTTTATTGGTTATATAAAATACACATATTTATATTTTATAAAATATTTCATATATATTTACCATAATTTTCTAAATCNAAATCAGTAATAATTGAAATTAGTATTCCATAAATGATCCTGGAGTATTAAAACTTTTTAATGTCATCAGTGAAAATTTTAAAATGTTATCAGTATAGTAAACGTTAAAAAAAACAAGTGATATAATAGCTAGAAGAAAATAGATAATTTTTAAATGTCTGTATGGAGGGCTTCATAGGCTTAAAACCAGTGGGAATAAGTCACACAAACTTTAACAATGGTAACCATGTAAAAAGAACTAAAAACAAACTGGTTAAAATGGAAGGAAAATGAAAAAAGATTGATTTCTAAAGTTTAGTTGTTAATAAGGGAAGCAGTAATAATCTCATAGCTAAACACATTTTGAACAGACAGTAAAAGAAGAAATAGTAATAACTAATTGATGAAAGGTTCAGTCTTACCGTAAATCAGACACAGTGTTTTTTCATCTACAAAAGTAATATTTTCTTTCCTTTACATACTAAAAACTCTTGGGCATTCACTTTTATACTCTTTTTCCTGGGTTCCAGATATCCATAATTTTGTGCCAATAACAAATCTGAGTAAGAAACATCATGATGCGCTCAGAATTATTTTTTACATCTAATGAAGAAAGACTTTTATTGTCTTGAGTCAGGCTTACCTTCCTTTTTTTCACTTGGGGAAGAGAACTTGACAGTTTCTTTCTGCAGAGAGATCTTCAGCAGGCCTGCCACTAGCCCCAGTACTGAATACAGTTTAAAATTATTTCTATCCCAACAGTGAGATAAACACTAGAGAACTAGGTGGAGGAGAGATGGCGTTTGAAGGTGAAACCAAGGATTATGTTTTGGACAGGTGAAACTTGAAGAGCCCAGTGAAGGAAGTAATTTAATAATGCAGTAGCAATTTATCTAATGGATAGTAGTGGTTTACTATTAAAAGGTAGTATGCCAGGCTCTGTAGAACCTATAGAAATGAAGTAGATAAGGTCCCTGCTTTTATAGAATTCCTAATGTACGTAGGAAGTTAAAGACATTTAAGACTGCAGTGTCAAGTTGAAGGCAGTATGTTGTACCAAATTATAGATAGAGGTGGTGCATGCCTTCTGCAAACTCATATAAAAGAACTCACTTTGAAGTAAGATACATCATATGGTGTCACTTATAAATGGGAATCTAAAAAAAAATGGTGTATCTGAACTTATTTACAAAATAGAAACAGAGTCACAGATGCAGAAGATAATCTTATAGTTACCTGGGGTAAAGGGAGGGGAGGGATAAACTGGGAGATTAGGATTGACATATACACACTGCTGCTGCTGCTGCTGCTGCTGCATCGCTTCAGTTGTGTCCAACTCTGTGCGACCCCATAGACAGCAGCCCACCAGGCTCCCCCGTCCCTGGGATTCTCTGGGCAAGAACACTGGAGTGGGTTGCCATTTCCTTCTCCAATGCGTGAAAGTGAAAAGTCAAAGTGAAGTCGCTCAGTCGTGTCTGACTCTTAGCGACCCCATGGACTGCAGCCTACCAGGCTACTCCATCCATGATATTTCCCAGGCAAGAGTACTGGAGTGGGTTGCCATTGCCTTCTCCGCATATACACACTACTATATATAAAACACTACTATATATGAAATAGATAAGTAGTAAGCATATGCTGTATCTCACCGGGAACTCTACCCCATATTATGTAATGACCTATGTGGGAAAAGAATCTAAAAAAGAGTAGAGATACTTATATAACTGATTCGCTTTTCTGTACAGCAGAAACTAACACAACATTGTAAAGAAAGAAAAGAAGGAAGTGAAGTCACTCAGTCATGTCTGACTCTGCGGCCCCATGGATTGTAGCCTACCAGGCTCCTCAGTCCATGGAATTTTCCAGGCAGTCCACTGAAGTGGGTTGCCATTTCCTTTTCCAACATTGTAGATCGGCTTTATTCCAATGAAAATTGAAAAAACAAAACAAAAAGAAACCTCACGCTTTAATAATATTGACCCTGGGGCCATGTGGAGACATCCAATTATCTAGGGAAATGATTTGTACCCTTTCAAACTGATGCTCTTAGATATGTGCTTGATATTTAAAGGACAGGTTGTACACCATTTGGAAAAGGAAATGGCAACCCACTCCAGTACTCTTGCCTGGAAAATCCCACAGATGGAGAAGCCTGGTAGACTACCATCCATGGAATCGCAGAGTCGGACACGACTGAGCGACTTCACTTTTTATACACCATTTGAAAAATCTTAGTTGGCAATGGGTAGCATTTGCACTATTGCCCATGACAATTTAGCTCTGACACTTGAATTGCTCCCTTCCCTCAGCAAAACAAAAATGATCTGCCATCAGATGGAGTCACCTTTCTTAAAGATCACAGTTGTTACTCAGGCACGCCTCAAGAGATATCTTACCAACAATATGTAGTACTGTACCCAAGAGGAATTCTGGGCCCTATACTTTACTCTATCTTATTGCATTTCAGGTTTGACCTTTTAAATACTGACTTTAAAATTCAATCTTTTAAAATAATTTTAAAATTATTTTATTATTATTAAATGTATAAAATTATTATACATTTAAAAAATGATTTTTAAAGTTCAGCATCAGCAGGCAACTAAGAGGTGTATTTAATCCAGCTCTGATCAGCAGCTTCTTTTGTATGGTAGATGTCAACTTTACACTATTTTTTATCACATGATAGTGCTCCTTATTAGCGATGGGCAGTTACCATTCACTTCTGTACAGCCTACTTTGAGCTGCAATTTGAGCATTTTATTGTAGTGGTTCATGAAATAGAAAGAGCCCTGCGCAGCCTAATGGGGAATTGCTAACCAGTAGGTGGAGCACTTGGCTTCTGGCACGTTAATTTCAACCCAGCCTTAGCAGCTGCGTATTCTCTGCTGCCTTATTTGGGCTGTGGGTGGGTAAAATTTTGTGTGATAAGAGAGTTCTGTTGCTAAAACAGTTTGGAAATCACATGTGTTTTGGCTTATTTTATTTAAAAAAAGGAAATAGACATATCTTGAAGCTACAGCTCATATTAGGGACTTAGAATGAAAACAGACTAGCTTCAGATGGATTCTTATTGGACCTAACTCATCAATTTTGTTGAAATGACAAGTAAACATTCATAATTAAAGAACATGTAAGAAATGGTAGAAATATACTGATGATTGTATCTAAAAGTTAATTTTGTAATACTTGGCTTCCCTGGTGGCTCAGATGGTAAAGTAATCTGTCTGCAATGCAGGAGACCCGGGTTCGATCCCTGGATCAGGAAGATCCTGTGGAGAAGGGAATGGCTACTGATGATTGTATCTAAAAGTTAATTTAGTATTGTGACAGTTGTTTTAGTTTTTCAGGAAAGGAACCACCTTAAAATTAAAAGTGTATTGATTATCAAATATGTAGATAAACACTTCTCAGGATACTTTTATGAATTATGTAGTGCATTTACTGTCCAGTGCTATAGGAATTTAAACAGAAATTTTAGGACCAAGATTATTAGAGGAAGATTCATGGAAAAAGTGACAGGTGATTGTGCTTTGATAGGTGGTAAAATTATAACACGAAGAAATTAAAAGATTTGATAAAGTATTTTTAAAAGTTTATAGCAATAATATATAAACACTTTAATATCCACAAGGAAAAACATCCATAAACCTACCATCTTGTTTTTCTGAATTATTCCTTTCCAAAATTTATTTAAAAGCATAAGTGCTTTTACAAAGTTGTGGTAATAGTATAAATAAAATTTCATCTTATATTAATTTAAATACTTCCCCCTATTTCTAGTTTTATAGTTATTTTATTGGTTATATAAAATACACATATTTATATTTTATAAAATATTTCATATATATTTACCATAATTTTCTAAATCCTTAATTGTTTCAGTATCTTAATATAAGTATTTTAATGCACATGATCCTTTTTCTCTCAATTATCTGGATTATTTCCTCAGGGTAAATTTCCAGAGGAAATTCAAATCATATAAACATATAATTTATATAATCAATAGGAATAAAAATTTATATTACTTTTGATATGTACTGCAAGTACAGTGCAAAAGCTTTTCCACCTACATCAAAAATTAATTTTTACAGCAGGGCACTGGATATGTTTCAAAGTCAAAGACAATTCTGTTAAATATTACTGGTTTGAGAAGCATCAGGTCAAATTTCAGAGAGTTCTTGCTTTTGTGGGTATGTGTCCTGAAAAAGTTAATGATGAAATGACACTGCAATTTGCTTACAAATAATGTAGAAGGGAGATTGGAGTAGGTTCATAGAGGTAATAAGATCAACCTTATACTGATAATTTTTGAAGCTGCATCATGGGTATACGGGAGTTTATTATTGTCTTCACTTTTGTGTATGTTTGGACTTTTCCCATAATAACAATTAAAAATAGAAAGGAAGAAAGAAAGAAAGCAAAGACCCTTTCTTAGCTTCCAATGTCTGGTCATTAGTGCTCTCTAAACTTCTGCCTTTCTCCATGCTGTCTCTTATCCTCACTATCCATATTGGGTCTAGCTGTACTGCAAGGTCCACTTCTCTGGGAGTGTGGGTTTAGGGTATGGGTGAAATCAGAAGCTTTTCAGAAGAAAATAACAGCTACTAATAGTTCTGAGCCTCCTTTAAATCAAAACCATGACCTTTAATTAAAAAAAAAAGTTGATCGTGCTGTGATGACACTCTGATATAAAAATTGTTTAAAATAATATTTCTGGCTAGAAAGCAGAATATTGAGGTTGTTCACCAGCATTTATCAGATGTTCACTTGGGTACCTCTGCCATATGCCTTGAGTAAACAAAGTTCCTTGCCCTCAAGAAGATAGCAGTCTATTTGGAGCCACATAGCAAATGCCCAGTGGTACTTAAATGTAATAGAGCTTATGAAGGAACATAAGCACTAGACATTAACTAGAAGATCACACATTTATTCTTCTAAAGTTACTGAATCATAAATGAATGTTAAAGATGTAAAAGATCTTATAGTTCATATAAACAGCACACTTTCACACACAGGTGTCCTTTCATCCTTATTCTTTTCTAAAATGGATGTCTTTACTACTTTATCTTCCTTGCTGACTTAATTATATAAGCTGTTAATTTTCTTCTTTCTTGGTATCTTCAGAGACATAAATGATCACCAGGAACATGTCATGGGATCCACTTAAAGTTGTCTTGTTGCTTTATTATATTTATAGCTAGGATTCAAGTCTAGCATATTACTGTAGATACCTTTTAATGTGGAGAAGCAGAGTATTATATCAATACTAACAGAAATACCCATATTGCTTACCTTGCTGTGTTTCTGAGTCCAGTGGTCCCAGCAGTTGTTTAGGAGTAGTTGTTGTGCTTTTTCATCTGGTTTCATCTGGATGTTTCTAATGGAATGTGATGACTTACAGGCTTTGTTAGTCTCTGCTGGGTCCCTCTGCCTGTCTGGTTTATTGACTGTTTCTACATGGTTTAGTTTAGTTCTCAGAATTCTTTTATCTTCTATACTAACATAAAATCGGTATGTATTAAGTAATATTGGACTGCAAGGAGATCCAACCAGTCCATCCTAAAGGAAATCAGTTCTGAATATTCATAGGAAGGACTGACGCTGAATCTGAAACTCCAGTGCTTTGGCCACCTGATGCAAAGAACTGACTCATTGTAAAAGACTCTGATGCTGGGAAAGATTGAAGGCAGGAGGAGAAGGGGACAACAGGGGGTGAGATGGTTGGATGGCATCACCGACTCAATGGACATGGGTTTGGATGGACTCCGGGGATTGGTGATGGACAGGGAGGGCAGGCGTGCTGCAGTCCATGGGGTCAAAAAGAGTTGGACATGACTGAATGACTGAACTGAATATAACTTGAAAGACTAATACAATGATAAAACATTAAATTTTTTGCCGGGGTCCAGCCCCGGTGGATCCAGGGTGATTTGAAGGTAGAGACAGAGTCGGTGTCCTTGGAAAAACTTAACTAATTACAGATAGAGAGGGACTAGGAATTTAGCAGAGAAAAAGAGGCCGAATAACTTGGTTAACACAGGGTACCAATCACCACCTATGTAGGCCGCAGACATCTTCCCATTCTCCTGAAGGAGAGGAGGCACTGAGGCCCCCTGGTCCGATCTTAGAAGCCCAGGCAAAATTAGTAGGCTTGATGGGTCCTATGCACCAGATGGGAATTTGGCCAGAAAATAGTAGGAGAGAGAGAAAGGGGCTGAATAACTTGGTTTACGTGGGGTACCAATAAAATTCCGGACAAGGAATTTACACCATCTGCGTTGGGCCACTGGTGCCACGTGTGGGCTTGAAAACCGGGGCAAATAAGCAGACATGGAGGGCACCCATGCTCCAGATGGGAATTCAGCCCGAAAAACGGGGAGCAAGAAGGAATGGCATGGGGGAGTCAGTCTTTCCAGGAACTGATCCCATTTCTTTATTTTCCCAATTATATACCTTTTGTTACATATCGGGATGAATACAGAGTCATGCGGAGGTCAGCAGTCCTGACCTTATCAAAATCAAGTGCTTCACATAAAAGAAGGTCTTAGGGGTTTTACATCATCTTCAAGCCATTTCTGCCTGCTGACATTTACAACTCTTTCTTTCTGATAACCAGAAAACTTATTTTTTCCAAAGGTGTTTTTTCTTAAACCAAGCACCACCCTCCAAATAAAGTCCCATTCCTATAGGGTGAGGGTGTAGTGAGTTACAATCAAGAAAGGAATTTATTTAACCCAAGGTTAACATGATTAATCTTAAAGGTTAATACTTATTTCTCCTATATGCTTAAAGGTTAATACTTATTTCTCCTATATGCTATTATATTCATTATAAGGGCAGGAAATATGGAGATTTAGCAGCAAACATCAGCCTAACAAATGAAAATCCTTTCAGCAATGTTCCTCTTAAGATCTACTTAATCTTAAGATAGTGATAAGGTTACATTTTCACATAGTAAGGACACAATGATTTATTACAAAGTACAGTGATCTATTACAAAAGAGAAAGTTCATTAACTCAAAAAGTCTAGTACTGCTAACCTTAAAAACTACTATATTTCCTTTTCTATATTCCAAATATATTGATTAATATATTCCCAGGTGCCTAAGGATATGGAGGCCTGGCAGCAATCATTGACTCAACAACAAGAAAAAGCCCTATGTTAATTAAGACTCCAAAACTCTCTGTGCTGTTTATGGTTGAGAGGTAGTAAACAATCATGTGTCTGCAGAGAGGTTTAACCTGAGATGTCCTTGTCCCACCTAGGGCAGGGAATTAGCAGCAATTATTGACACAACAAATGAAAAAACCCTTTCTCAATATAATTCCCAACCAACCCACTATACTAATAATTTCTAACTTCCCACAAGAATTTGCCTTTAGTAAATCAAAACATCTCATGCCTCTCATGGTTAGAGGGCTGTTGTGGCCGGAGGAACCTATACAGGCAGCCTAGATAACCTTCAGAGGAGTCCCTTAAGTTGAAACACTGTAGTCAAGCCCAGGAATTTTTACTGCCTTGGAGCTGCATGTTTACTCCTTCTCCGAGAGAAACAGTTATGGGGGAGAGCCCCCTGTAGGTGAGAGTACAAGACAGACTCTGGTTTTGGGGTTAGATGCTCAGGAGCAGGGGAATTTCCTGAGGCTTGAGCACGCCTTTGCGTATGCCGAAGCCCCCTTCCTCGTGACCTTTGCCATGGGTGGAGTTCCTCACGCTAGCTCCCCACAATTTTTTATTCTTTATGGACTTTTAATTTGAGAAATGTTGTCCAACTGAGCTAATTTGATTCAGTAGAGAAGATGCCTCTTTGACTGAAACTCTTAGAATTTTGAGGTCATCATGTCAGCTATTCCAGATATTAAATTTACTTTAGCTTCTGTTGCCTTTTGTACATCCNTTGTCCAACTGAGCTAATTTGATTCAGTAGAGAAGATGCCTCTTTGACTGAAACTTAGAATTTTGAGGTCCCATCATGTCAGCTATTCCAGATATTAAATTTACTTTAGCTTCTATTGCCTTTTGTACATCCTGTTGCTGATTGCTCTAAGTTCTCAAGACATATGGATAGAGATATTTTCAGCCAAATGTGTTGTATGTGTGTGTGTGTGTGTGTGTGTGTTCTTTCCTGGCTGGAAGTTCTGCTCTTTATTACTGTCTTCTGTGTTATCTTGGTTAATCATCTTGACTCCTTTTCCTGAAAGCTTAGATAAGAGTCTCCCACTCTTCTTCCTCTAGATTCTGTCCTAATCTCTATTGATTCCTCTACAGCAGAGATACATCGGAAGCATGAAAATCACTCAACCTCAATAACTTAGTGGAAACACTGTGGGCTTTAGAGTTGGACAGTCCCTATTTTGTGTATAGCGGCTTCCCTGGTGGCTCAGATGGTAAAGAATCTGTCTGCAGTGCGGGAGACCTGGGTCCAGTTCCTGGGTTGGGAAGATCCCCTGGAGAAGGGAATGACAACCCACTTCACTATTCTTTTCTGGAGAATCCCATGGACAGAGAAATCTGGCAGGCTATAGTCCATGGGGTCGCAAAGAGTTGGACACGACTGAGCGACTTCACTCACTCACTCATAGTCCATGAGTTGCCAGAGTCTGACATGACTTAGTGACTAAATCACCAAGACAGTAGGGTGTAGAGGTTGAATGTCTAGTCTGAAGGGGACAACCTCAGTTCTAGGAAATTTCTCCACCCAGGAAAAGGACTTACTACTACCAGTTCATTTCATTTTTTCAATAATCAATAGAAATCTAGATTTCTATGTTTCAGTTTAAAATTTGCAACTGATAACAAATTGTGGTAGGTCAAACAAAGCATATCTGGTTAGATTTTTCCTGTGAATTGTCAGTTTGTGACTCTTTGACAAAAATAGTGAGATCAAATGTGAGACCATTAAAATTGTCTAGATGAGAGTTCGCCGGAATAGTAGTTATGAGAATGGAAGGGAGGGCGTGGATTGAAATAAGTTCAAAGAGAGTTAACAAGTTTGAGGGACTGATTCAGTATGGTGAAGAGAAAAGGAAAATAGATTTTGAGCCTCAACAATGAGGCAAGGATTAAGAGAAGAATATTTTTGGAGGAGATGAGTGCAGTTTTGGATAACTGTGTGATTTATACTGGTATAGTTACTATATGATGACCAGTAGGTAGTTGGAAATGTAGTTGGAGATCGGGAGAATTTCTGAAGCTACACTGGGAGATTTAGGTGTCATCTGCACATAGATGATGTTTATCATTAATGGGGATAGGTGAGATCTTTAAAAAAAAAATTTAGCCTTTATTTATTAATATTTAGGCTTCACTGGGTCTTTGTTGCTGTGCATGGGCTTTCTCTAGATACAGCAAGTAGGGGCTACTTTCTAGTTGCAGTATACAGATTTCTTATTGCAGTGGCTTCTCTTGTTGTGGCTCCTGGGCTCAAGAGCACAGGACCAGTAGTTTTGGCACTTGGACTTAGCTGCTCCGTGGCATGTTCCACGGCATACTCCATGGCATCCCCAGATTGGGGATTGAACCTGGGTCCCCTGCACTAGCAGGCAGATTCTTTACCATTGCACCATGAGGGAAATCCCCAGGTGAGGTCTTGAAGGGAAAAAGTAGAGAATATGAGGGAGGCCAAAGACACATCCTTGCTGAGCTTAGGAGACTGGAAAGAACTTGCTGGTATAAGGAAGAAAAGCCTATAAAATGAGCAAATTCTTGGAGAGGATGTAGAAGGACCAGATTTGTACAGCATTGTGGAGGCCTCTGGAGGAGAAAAACTTGAAGTCGGAAGAGGTATTCAGCAATTTTAAATAAGGCAGAGAATTCAAGATGTTTGTGTGTATTAGTCACTTGTCATGTCAACTCTTTATGACCCCATGGACTATAGCCTGCCAGCCTCCTCTGGCCATGGAATTCTCCAGGCAAGAATACTGGAGTGGGTTGCCAGTTCCTTCTCCAGGGTATCTTCCTGACCCAGGGATTGAACCCAGGTCTCTTGCAGGCACATTCTTTACCATCTGAGCTGTAAATAGGCCAAGAAATTTTATGGTTAGAAGTTTTTGCTGCCCTGTAAGAAAATAATGAAGAATAGAAATAAATTATTGTTGTTGTTCAGTCACTAAGTCATGTCTGACTTTGTGACCCCAGGGAGTGTAATCTGCCAGGTAACTCTGTCCATGGAATTCCCTGGCAAGAGTACTGGGAAATGCTGGAGTGCGTTGCTTTTTCCTCCAACAGAGAATCTTCCCAGACAAGGAATGGAACCCACATCTCCTGCATTGGCAGGTGGATTTTTTTTTTTTAACCACTGAGCCACCAGGGAAGGCTAGAAATAAATTACAATAATGTGAAGAGTTTCTCTCTTGGGAAATTTGAGAATTAAAGGAAGCAGTGAGATGGGATGATTGCTTAAAGGGAAGTTCAGTTCAGTCACTCAGTCATGTCCAACGCTTTGCGACCCCATTATTTTGGGGTCAAACATTTTTCATTTTTAAACTGAGTGGGCATTCCCGGGTTGTACAGTGATTAGGTCTCCATGATCCACTGCAGCGGGTACAGGTTTGATCCATGGTTGGGAACTAAGATCCTGCATGCCATGCAGCATGATCAAAATAGAAAAATATAAACTGAGTAGGGCAGTTTTTGGCTGCACTGCTTGGCTTGTGGGATCTCAGTTCTGTGACCATGAATTGAACCCAGGCCACAGTGGTAGTGAAAGCTCAGAATCTTAACCAACTGAATAGGAAAATGAGTATATTCAAGTCAAAGGAGAAGGACAAATGAAGAGGGGGAGATGGAGGATACAAGATGTATTAGTCAACTTGGGCTGCCATAACAAAATACCATACCCTTGCAGCTTAATCAACAGGAATTATTTTCTCATAGCT
>SJYW01022971.1:271203-282879 GCA_006410735.1 Raphicerus campestris | reverse complement strand
TGGGAGTGGGGAGAAGGGGTGGGGGTGGGGCTTCCTGCCTGGGCTGTACACCTTCCACGTGGCTCCTGGGCTCTTGCTCATGCTGGAAAGTACTGACGTCAACAGGAAGGTGAAGGAAGTTGAATGAATATTATTGAGCAGATTTTCTGAACTCACTTTTGCCAAAATAACCCATGCCGTGGACTATTTACATGTGAACTGGTCATGAAAATACGCTTCTCTGTGGAAACCTGCTGTCAGATGGACTGGCGTTTCACCCTCCTCTCCAGGCTGTTTCCCTAATATTTACATTTCCTCCTCTTACTCCACTTTGATCTTATTTTCCCTTCCAAGCTCCCAAGCTGAAATTTCAACAAAACTCTACCCCAAAAGTTGCTCCTATACTATAGGTGCTAATCACTTTTATAAACAGAAAATGAAAATTGCTATCGTGCTAAGTGGGGCAGAAAATTATGGCTTTCACTCTCTGCCCCTGAAGGCAAACCTTCTGTCCAGTCTGCACTGTGCCAAAGATGGCAGTTGGTGCTTAAGAGGAGGAGGAAGAATGAGTCTAATGACTCAAGATACAGTGCTTCCATGGGGGCTTTCTAATCAAGTCATCACTGAAGGGTGTGCTCTGGACAAGGCATTTTTAAACAATACTTTGCAGAAGAAAAGACTTTAGGCCCCAAGGCAAGTGATTCATTTGCTTATTCAGTGTTGGGTGGGGGACTGACCCTTTGTCTCACAGGAGCACCTGGAAGATATGCCTTCTGTCAGCGACTCTGCCATCTTGCTGACGGCTTGCTCTTCATAAAAGTACTCACCACGGAGGGCTGTTGTGAGGATTAAACAAGCCAATTCACCAAGTACAAGCACTGATTTGGAGCAAGTGCCCAAGAGTAGCTTTTACTACTGCTGTCTCAGACCACCTCAGGTCCTCAGGCAATCTGGGTGGGAATCTCCTGGGGCTGTGGCCTGTCCACCCTCAGTGTGCTAAGCAGAAATATGCACACACACACAGTAAACCTGCGTGGCCATCTCTTCCTTATCTGTGTACTTTCATCTCAGTCAGTCTATTCAAAACCCTAGCATCTGGGCTCCTTTTCTCATGAGTCTGGTAAGCTCCTCTTGTTCCCAGATTCTCACATATATTCCCCCAAAGTCACTCCTACTCCTGTGGAATTGCCATTCTCTGTTTTCTTTTCTCTTGTGCCCAGACTGCTGGGTACTGTGGCAAAATGTCAAGAGGTTGATCTAGTCATTCATTCATTCACACGGCAGATCTTCACTAAACAAACATCTACTATGTGTGGAGAGCGCTTTGTAGGGAAGAGACAGGCCAGACACGGTGGTTCTCAATGCCCCCACACCCTCAGACTAGTGGGAGGACAGTGAATGAACAGGTTGACACACAAATACACACACTGTTCCCCGATGTGACAAGCACTGTGAAGGGTGTGACTAGACGTTGTGGCTGGGCATGATGGGGGACAAGGGAGGCCACTTCTGCAGGAGGGGGCATCCAGGCTGAAACCTGAAGCACGAGAGGGGCTGTTCAGGGGGAAGAGCACAGGTAAAAGCCCCGGGGAGGGCGTCTATCCTTACGTCCAGGGACCTGAGGAGGCCTGTGTGGCTGAAGGGAGGAGTCTGAGAGGAAGGGTTGGTAGGGGGGCAGGGGGCGGGCAGGTTAGGGAGGCGAGCAGGAGTCAGCTCCTGCCAGGCCTGGGAGGTCCTGGTAGAGTTAAGAGTTCTGTCCTCAGAGAAATGGGAAACCACTGACAAAGTTTGGGCAAAGGGTGAACGTGATGGGATTAAGATTTACCAAGAAAAGGAGCACCTCCCACCGCACCCGAGCCTGGGCCATTCAGGCACCCAGTTCTTAGGCTGCCTAGTACGGGTCCTCACTGCTTTTCACCCCTATCCTTGCCCGAGGGGGCTGCCCACCTACCTGACTGCCAGACTGACCACACCCTTTCTCTCTCTCTCTCTCTGATAAAATATAGCTTAACACCAAAGTTCCTACTTTCACCATCTGTAATGTATGACTCAGTGGTATTAGTACATTCACCTTCCATTTCCAGAGCTTTCTCAGCAACCCAAACTGAAACTCTGTACCCGTTTTCTCTTTTAACATTCCTTCCCTGTGACTTCATCAGTAATTTCCATCCTGCACCTGAAGAAAACAGGGGCCCCTTTTGTGCCAAGGCCCGTGCTCACAGCTTTTCTTCACTGCATCCTCTCTGAGCCATTTCCATGGACACAGCCTGTTTGTATCTTCAACCTCTGCACTCTTTTCTTATACCTTCCTGACAAAAGGACCTCTGTCTTTCTGACAGTAATATGAATGAATATTTTGAAAATCCTTCCCTTGATTACACTACCCACTTGGTGTAAGGATAAACTGCCCCCTGGCTCCAACACCTAGGGTGTAAGTTATTTTATACTTTGCCTGTATTACTAATGCCAACAGTAGTCCTGACCCCTGGGTCATCAGGGGTCCTCAGCCCTGGTCTTGCTGCAGCAGCTGACACTGTTGGCTAACACTTCCTTCTTGAGGTTCTTTGATTCGCTTGCTCCCGTCACGCTGTGCCACAGTGGTCCCTCCCTCGAGAACGCCTCCTTTCCTGTCTCCTTCCCTCCCCACCTTGCCCACTCCCGCCTCTAACCAAAGCAGCTCCTGAGGTCCTGCTCCCTAACTCACGGCTTCTACCATCAGGCCCAGGTCCCCAGCTGCCAGCTGGACATTTCCACAGGGACTGCTTGCCAGCATCTCAGATGTAATAGTAGGTTCAAAATCAAACTGGTCATTTTCCTTGACCAGGTCCAGCTCGACTGCAAAATTCAAGTGTCCCAAAGGCCCGAATTGCCACTGCCCGAGTTCGTTGCTGTTGTTCAGTCACTCATTTGTGTCTGACTCTGTGACCCTGTGGACTGCAGCATAGCAGGCTTCCCTGTCCGTCACCATCTCCTGGAACTTGCTCAAACTCATGTCTACTGAGTTGGTGATGCCATCCAACCACCTCATCCTCTGTTGTCCCCTTCTCCTCCTGCCCTCAGTCTTTCCCAGCATCAGAGTCTTTTCCAATGAGTCAGATCTTCTCATCAGGTAGCCAAAGTATTGAAGTTAGGCCTCCATAAAATGCTTCCCTTGACTATGGTGAGAATCTCCTTTATGTCTCTGACTTCATTCTTGCCCTGTGTGAATCCACCTTATCTGCGGCTTCCTAAACTCAATCTTCCTAAAACCTGGACCTCATCACGGTACTCACCTGTTCCATCACATCACTGCCACACACCCACACACACACCCACACACACACCCACACCCACACCCACACACACCTTTAACCTGACATACAGGTGGGCTGTTCCCAGCCCACTTTTCTGCCTTATCGTGGACAATGGACCAGACCACAGGAGTTGCGAGCATCCTTTAGCATCTGGGTTCCCACCCCTTCCCACGCTTCCCTATCTGATGTCTATATGCCTTTCTTTCTTCAAGGTCCCTCTGGCTGATGCTGTTTCTCCCTAAAAGCTTCTTCCCAAAGTGATGCCTCCCTACTGTGTTTTGTTACAGCTTTCCTGTCAACACAAGTCAAGATCAGTCTGCATCAGGTCCTCCAGGGTACCACCACCTTGGCCAGGAAGGCCTGTCCCTCTGCCCCAGGCCCATCCCTGTTTCTATGCACTCAGTCTTTCCGAGGCCCTCGCTGTTCCCAGCAAGTTCAACCCCATGCCAGTGGTCTCCCTGGCTGACTGCCCCAACTCCTGGTTACAAATCCAGTCAGCTTTCCTCGTAGTGAAGTGCCTGTGNTTTGGGCAAAGGGTGAACGTGATGGGATTAAGATTTACCAAGAAAAGGAGCACCTCCCACCGCACCCCTGAGCCTGGGCCATTCAGGCACCCAGTTCTTAGGCTGCCTAGTACGGGTCCTCACTGCTTTTCACCCCTATCCTTGCCCGAGGGGGCTGCCCACCTACCTGACTGCCAGACTGAACCACACCCTTTCTCTCTCTCTCTCTCTGATAAAATATAGCTTAACACCAAAGTTCCTACTTTCACCATCTGTAATGTATGACTCAGTGGTATTAGTACATTCACCTTCCATTTCCAGAGCTTTCTCAGCAACCCAAACTGAAACTCTGTACCCGTTTTCTCTTTTAACATTCCTTCCCTGTGACTTCATCAGTAATTTCCATCCTGCACCTGAAGAAAACAGGGGCCCCTTTTGTGCCAAGGCCCGTGCTCACAGCTTTTCTTCACTGCATCCTCTCTGAGCCATTTCCATGGACACAGCCTGTTTGTATCTTCAACCTCTGCACTCTTTTCTTATACCTTCCTGACAAAAGGACCTCTGTCTTTCTGACAGTAATATGAATGAATATTTTGAAAATCCTTCCCTTGATTACACTACCCACTTGGTGTAAGGATAAACTGCCCCCTGGCTCCAACACCTAGGGTGTAAGTTATTTTATACTTTGCCTGTATTACTAATGCCAACAGTAGTCCTGACCCCTGGGTCATCAGGGGTCCTCAGCCCTGGTCTTGCTGCAGCAGCTGACACTGTTGGCTAACACTTCCTTCTTGAGGTTCTTTGATTCGCTTGCTCCCGTCACGCTGTGCCACAGTGGTCCCTCCCTCGAGAACGCCTCCTTTCCTGTCTCCTTCCCTCCCCACCTTGCCCACTCCCGCCTCTAACCAAAGCAGCTCCTGAGGTCCTGCTCCCTAACTCACGGNAGGGAGATTCTTGTCTGAACCACCAGGGAAGCTTTGGGGTGCTTGTTAAAATGCAAATTCCTAGCCTCACACAGACCTACTGAATAAGAGTATCAGGGAGGAAGGGTTGAGGTCTGCTCCTTGTGCTTAGCTTGCATCTCAGCCCATATGGTAACATATCTCAGGGATATATATACATATATATATGTATATATATTTTTAGCAGAAGGCACTGTTGTCAATTATGAAAACTTGGGAATTGATGAACGATCAGTAGTGGGGTGGAAGACTGGAGATGGATGGGGTTAGGGGAGGGTGGATTTTGAAAACCAGGGATTTTATTTATAATGTTAAAGTCACACCTTCGGGTCACACCACCTGAGTCTATTAATATATTTCTGTCTTCTCTAACTAGCTGGCACCTCAAATCTATACCAGTTTAGAAATTCTGAAAATAGGACTGCTGCTGAGCTTTTGAAATGAGCTGTCAATGTCAAGAATGTGACACCCGTCTTTTACAAGTTTTAACTTCCTCCCACGTTCAGTTGTAACAACTGTACTTAATGCAGTTGGAGGAGCAAATGGTCAAATCCATACAGAGCACTGCTCTTTCTCCTCTCCCTTAGATACGNCTGTCAATGTCAAGAATGTGACACCCGTCTTTTACAAGTTTTAACTTCCTCCCACGTTCAGTTGTAACAACTGTACTTAATGCAGTTGGAGGAGCAAATGGTCAAATCCATACAGAGCACTGCTCTTTCTCCTCTCCCTTAGATACGTAGCTGATCTATATTCCTTACACATACACAACTTCTTATATACATACAACATGGAGACTTTCTGCCACAGGAAGCCTCCACAACAGATCTAGTCAAAGAAGTTTGCAAAACATCCCTGTGCTGGGTGCTTTTTCCAAATATAATTCTCATATGATACAAAAATTATTCTTTTTACTAAGGAAGATTAATATTTTCCAGCCTTAAATAAAACGTATCTATGTACCTTAATTATACATATGTTACATGCACATATAATTAAAATATTAAAAATAAGGTACATAAAATTAAACATATTTAGTATACCAAGTATAAGAAATATTTGTTCTTGTTTAGTCGTTCAGTCATGTCTGACTCTTTGCAACCCCATGGACTGTAGCCTGCCAGGCTCCTCTATCCATGGGATTTTCCAGGCAAGAATACTGGAGTGAGTTGCCCTTTCCTTCTCCAGGGATGAGGAATATATGTAGCTAGTATTACATATATGCATATATTTAATGCATATATTTATATGCATATCACATGTATGTGATGTGCTTGCTCAGTTGTGTCTGGTGCTTTGCAACCCCATGGACTCTAGCCCGCCAGGCTCCTGTCCACGGGATTCTCCAGGCAAGGATACTGTAGTGGGTTGCTATGCCCTCCTACAGGGGATCTTCCTGACCCAGAGATCAAACCTGCATCTCTTAAGTCTCCTGCATTGACAGGCAGGTTCTTTACCACTAGTGCCAGCTAAGAAGCCCCAAAGACTCTTTGACCTCAGACTAATTGTAAGTTCTTTCTGAAAATCAAATAACAAGTAGGCAAGTAAGGGTAATAATATGGCTTGATACTGCTCCCTCCCCACAAAAAGAACACTTTTTCTACAGTACTGGGAATCACTCCCATTTTAATAAACCCTCCATAGCCCATGGCATTAGAAGTTTGGAAAAGCAATATCACAATATATTTAGTGACTAAAAATGCCCTTCTGAACTGGAAAAGGAAATGGGAATATATGGAAGAGAAAGACTAAGTAATTCATAAAGCAGCTTTTCCTATTTGTGATACTAAGAACTGTTGGGCTTCCCAGGTGGTGCTAGTGGTAAAGAACCTGCCTGTCAATGCAGGAGACTTAAGAGATGCAGGTTTGATCTCTGGATCAGGAAGATCCCCTGGAGAAGGCCTGTCAATGCAAGAGAAGTAAGAAATATGGGTTCAGTCCCTGGATTGGGAAGATCCCCTGGAGGCAGACATGACAGTCCACTCCAGTATTCTTGACTGGAGAATCCCATGCACAGAGGAGCCTGGTGGGCTACAGTCCATAGGGTTGCAAAGAGTTGGATACAGCTGAAGTGAGTTTGCGCACACACATATACACATACACATCATTATGGTAAAATCTGAAGATTTGAACTTAGGATCTGAACACTGAGAAAACACTGAGTTTTTTATTATTATTATTTTAACAGCCTAATTCCAGGCACCATCTGAAGCTACATATTTTAAAACAATAATGTTGGAGACTTTTTTTTAAACAAAAGAAACTCTTTAAAATGCTTTAAATTTAAATGCTTTAAAAATGCTCTTTAAATTTTGAGCAAACCACTGGACAGTGTCTATTCCAATAAAAATCTCATTTTAGCTTCCTTTCATTGCAAGATTCTAGGCCTGGCTGGAGCTAAAGTTTTCCTTTCCTGAGATGGTGGAATTTCCATGAAGGTCAGAGTTTATCCTTGCAGCAAAGGTTAGACAGGTCAGCAACTTGGCAGTAGAATAAAGGACTTGAGAGGAAATGAAAACCAAGATTACAGAGAATATTAAAGTACAGTCTATTTTCCCAAATGTAAAGCAACTTAGCATAACATACATGATGCAGATGAACAGAAATGCTTAGAAACCAAGGGAAGGAAAACTGTTTTCTTCTTCCCCCCACCTCCCACAAAGATCTCAGAATCTGCACAGACACACCCCAAAACATCTGGCTTGTTCCCAAAACTCAAGACTTTCGAGCTGCTGTAAAAATAGCCGTGAGCTCGAAGGAATGAAGGGTGGCAAAAAGACTGCGTTTCTGAGAGGGGCCTTGTTTGGCTTTGGCTCCAAAGATTTTTACGTGTTCAAACTCATTTGTCCACATGGATAAATGCAGTTCCTATGATAATCACATTTACAGGGCGAATAGTCACACGAACTAAGAATCTCTGACAGTGTTCACGCTGTGAGGGAAAAGAGAGAGAGTCATCCCAGATGTTGCTAGATAATTCTGAGCTGTTTCCCTGAAAAGCTTACAGAATGGCATTAGCTCATATGGAAATAATGTTTTAACTAGCTAGGAGTGGTTCATGGGGCTTGCCCCAATCCTGCCCAGATCTAACCCACCCTGGGCCACTGCAGAAACTATATCCAGGTACTGAGCTGTTAGAAGTAGTTGAGCAGAACTCTGGTAGAAATAACCTCTGGTTGAAAAAGATAAGGTATTTATCACTGCCAGCCTGGGTAGTGGTAAACATGCCTCAGAGAACCCAAAACAGAACTCTTAGGGCTCCAGGTCACAGAAATGTTGAGATAACCCCACAGAGGTAACCAGGGAGAGCAGTTTCAGGGGACTGGATGGAACTGAGTACATCAGTTGCAAAGAAAGGCATCTTCTCTCTTTAACCATTGGGTGGAAAAATGCCACCGTGTGGATATATATATTATTCCTTCTCTGTAATAAACAATCCTGGTGACATGAACTGATTTTACTTGATTTCAGTGCTAATGAAATGTCAAGACTGTCAGCTCAAATTAAAATCTTTTTATTTCAGGGTGAATAAATATGAAAGGGTTCTTTGGAATGAGGCTTTGAGCTGGAGTCTGGAGCTCCTAAGAAAATGGTGCAATGCCCTTCCCCCCAGATCCTAGTGTTATAAAATCGTGCAAAAATACTCTCAGATGTGCCCCTGCCTTAACCTAAGATCTCTGAGAACTGGCCTCTAATCAGCCCCTGGGGCTGTCTGAGCAGCCTTCACTGTGGAAGCTTTGCAGAACTTAGCCTTAAAGAGACAGTGCTCTGTAAGAGGGATTTGTGTCTCCTCATCTTGGCCTCCACGGGCATGAAATTCTGGGCTTGACTAGTTAAGGGGGATCTATGAGATCTGTTGGGCTTGCAAATTGGGGTAAGTAGGGTGCAGTGCACCATCTTGGCCACAAAAGCAGCTCCCCCTTGAAAGTGGGCAAGACTGGCTCCCAGCTGGGGAAGTGAAGCGGAGGACATCTAGAGATGAGGGCGGGTCATCTTGGAAAGCCAAGAAGCGGGGGAGTGGACCAACGAAGAGAGAAAACTAGAAGAAAAGGGTCAGCAATAGAAAAGCACAGGAAGGATCTAGCAGGTTCAGGAAGCAAGAATCTGGAATGTTCCTCAATGGCTGCCCACTCCCGTATCCTTGCCTGGGGAAGTCCTATGGAAAGAGGAGCCTGGTGGGCTGCAGTCCATGGGGGTCACAACGAGTCGGACACGACTGAGTAGCTAAACAACAGCACAAGGGAATGGAGATTTTAGAGAGAAATTGGAGAAACAGCAAATGGTGGCGCTACTGAGGATGCTCAGTCCATTCAGAGGACAACAGCAAAACCGAGATGGCCTTTCGCTAGGAGCCTCATGAAAAAACCAGTAGGTTTTGTTGAGAATGTTGAATGTGATACTCTAATGAGAACCTCATTCATTTTAAGGTTGTCCTATAAAACACAGAACAGACACTGAAACAATTATTCAATGTTTACCTCAAATTCAGATTTAACTAGGTGTCTCTATTTTGTGTGTGTGTGTGTGGTAAATCTGGCAACCCAGATTCAGTTTACAATGCACATTGTGATTATTTAAACAAAATGAACTATAAAGTTTACATAGTGGTTTGTAACACGTGCTTCCAATTCTTTCTCCTCTAAGGAACTGGGGGCGGGGAGGTGGGGAGGGAATAACCTTGAACACAAATGTGGCTTCAGAAACAGTCTCTGCTCATCTCAAGTCTTGATCCCACTGTATATGCCACATGTGGTTTGTGAAACACAAATCACACCAACCGCACTATGGCAGCCCTTATTGTTTCTAAGCTGTTATTGCTAAGTCTTCTTCTCCCTTATGCAGTTACTCTAAGTACAGTTGTTAAGTACCAAGTCTATAAATCTTTAGAAATTAACTTCTACAGAAGGCTTTATTTGCTTCCAAAATACTCTTCAAAGGGCTTAGTAACCTGTGTTCCTCATTGATTTAGAAAAGCTGCAAAAAAAAACAACATCACATCCTTTCTCTGTGCTGTGAGAATTCCCTGCATGGTGTGACTTTCCAGCTGCTACACTTTTCTCTCTCTTCTTCTTTTCCACTCTCTCTCTCTCACATGGAAGAGACCAAACTCCCGCCCCATGGAGCTCAAGGTGCTATGGAATTTCGTTTCCATTTTCCGTCTCCTTGGCTGAGAATCTTGGCTTCACTATTAATGTCAATGAATAGTGTTCCAGGTGGGGACGACTGTGACCTCTCTCCTACTTTCCAGACCTACATATTCCGCTGCCTGCTTGGCCTGGCACCAGGGTGCCTTAACAACAGAGCCAGAAAAACATCCCGGACCCATTGATTGTCGGCCACTCCTAAAAACACATGGTGTGAGGCGAGGCACCTGAGCCGCAGGAAGGAGTTTTACACGGGAAAGAAGGATGCTCTGCAGGTGGCCTCCTCTGGGGACCTTTGAAGGATAAAGGGCCATAGGATCAAGGAAGGGAGTTCCACTTTGAAGCATTGATGCAGGGCAAACGGCCCTGTTTTCTGAGACAGAGGGCTGAGGGAGATTCTTTGTGGTTCAAGGAAAGTAAGAAGAGCCCCCCCAAGGTTTGATGGAGGATGGAACAGGTAAAAAAGAAGCTGTTCCGTGGAGGGGTGGATGCCTGCATTAAACCAGAGCAGGGTTTGGCTGAGAAGGCTTTCTTCCCTTTCTCCTCTCCATTAACACTTTACTGTGTACATTTATTACAATCAATGAACCAATATTGATGTATTATTATGAACTGAAGGCTACAGTTTACAACTGAGGTCACTCTTGGTCCAGTTCTAAGGGTTATTATTTTTTATTTTTAGGAACAATTGAAAATATTGGCTTTATACTGGTAAATTGCATTGGAACACTCTTTCCATTTCATCACATTATCTTTAGATAACTGCCATTAAAATTTAAATATGCTGCTTTCTGAAAAGTCTTCGACCTGAGCTCTGAATCTGAAGAGACATTTGCAGTTTCTAGCTGTTCTGCCACAGAGTGTTCCAATTCAGTTTACCAGTAATAAAGCCAATATTTTCATCTGTTTCTTTCTCTTTCTTTAAAAAACATGCGTTCAGATAAGTTTTCTTCTTCTTTTTCTTCTAAACAGTCTAATGCAGGCTAACATTTCATGGGTAGTTACTGTAAATTTGATAGTACCCCTGTTAAGGATCAGAGTGGTAGCATTTAGCCAATACTGAAATATGCGGAAAAGACCGCAGGAACGAGCAGTAAGCCTGAGAAGGATGGCTACCTCTCACAAGCGTCCCAGAGGTAGATCTGGTCAGTGCCCTGGATGGTTCTCACAGCTCAAAGCTTCAAATGAGATTATCGACTAGGTTAATCTTCTGTGGGATACTGGATTTGGTTTGCATTTCAAATCAAGAGTTCATTAAATTTGCATTGCAGTTGATTATCTTCCATTAAGGAGCACATCTTGAAGCTTCATTACTGGGAAATGTATGTGTGTTGACACCTCCTTAGTTTCTATGCTCAGGATGCAGGCACGGGAGCCTCTTATTGATTTCATTGAATTTCACTACGCAGCCTAAACCCGTATTTTACCCAAAATCATCATTCCAGTTTCTTGAAAAATTAGCATCACTACAACAGACTGGTTCCAAATAGGAAAAGGAACACGTCAAGGCTGTATACTGTCATCCTGCTTATTTAACTTATATGCAGAGTACATCATGAGAAATGCTGGACTGGAAGAAACACAAGCTGGAATTAAGATTGCTGGGAGAAATATCAATAACCTCAGATATGCAGATGACACCACTCTTATGGCAGAAAGTGAAGATAAAAAGCCTCTTGATGAAGGTGAAAGAGGAGAGCGAAAAAGTCAGCCTAAAGCTCAACATTCAGAAAACGAAGATCATGGCAACTGGTCCCATCACTTCATGGGAAATAGATGAGGAAACAGTGGAAAC
>SJYW01022971.1:234386-261820 GCA_006410735.1 Raphicerus campestris | reverse complement strand
CCCACCTTGCTGGTCACAAGATCCCCAGAGGCCTGGCAGAATGTGCCAAGGCTGTGGTTGCTGCCGCCACAGCCTGGCTTCTGCTGTTCCCATGGGATCACGTCCAGGGCAGATGCCCCGGGCCCCGTGGGTCCACGTCGGTAGGGGCAGCTTTCCACTAAATGTTTCTCCCCAAGGCACCGAATGCGGGCCTCCAGAATGAGAGGCTGGCATTAGTCTAATTTCTGTTTTATGTCAAAAAAGAGGATGCCCATGACCAGATAAAAACGGTGCTGATTGTGCTCACTGGGGATGTGTAAAAGCCAGCTCAGTCAACAACAGGTATGCACAGCGCCAACCCACACAGTTCTGGGCAGGGGTTCAGAGCTGCCTGCCTGCTGGCTCATACGGTAAAGAATCCTGTAATGCTGGAGACCTAGGTTCCATCCCTGGGTCGAGAAGACCCCCTGGAAAGGGAATGGCAACCCACTCCAGTATTCTTGCCTGGAGGATTTCATGGATAGAGAAGCCCGGTGGCCTACAGTCCATGGGATCACAAAGAGTCAGACACAACTGAGCGACTAACACTTTCACTTCATTTTTTCAGAGCTTCTACAACCAGAGGGCATTCGTGACACCTGGAAGCGTCCGGGCCTTTCCACCCTCTGCTGATCAGTGGGACAGGGAAGCCAGAGGGGAGTGGCTTGGAAGGGGGGGGCTTCACATTCTCTAGAAATTGATCTCTCCACCTAAAGCTCCCAAGGGGCTTGTTGACCCCCTCCACTGCCTGGGTGGGGCAGGTCAGAGGATGTTCCAGATCTGGAGAGGAGCTGCGGCCACAGCTTTGGGCAATGAGATGGGCTCTCAAGCGCAAGCAGGGGTCGTTCATTTCTCAAGGCAAAGGTACGTTCCTTAAAAGTGACACATTGAAAAACAGAGCCAAGAGAACTCTAATGATACAGATGACACTCTCTACAGGAGAAAATCATTTTTTTTCCCTCTGAATAAAATGGCTTGATAGGGTCTTGGAGTAAGGAAGAAAAGGTGGAAGTGAAGCCCAAACAGCATGAGACTGAGAGAGCTGGAGAAACAAGACTGCCCATAGAGGAAATGCCGCGGTGGGAGGGCAGCTTAGATGCAGGCAGGAAAGGAAGGAAGAGGGCTGCCTGCAGTCTCTGGTGAGGTCTTACTCCTTCCAGTACGTGCTTAGACACAGTCCTCTTGCCTCTTCTGAAACCTCTGCTCCTATGCTTTTCTGCTCCTGCTGTAGGCATGGGTGCCTCTGCTCAGACCCGGTTGCATTCAGCTTCCACCAGGTTCCAGATGAGGGGAGATGTCCGTAACCTCACCAGCATGCCTGCTCTAGCATCCAGGAGGATCAGTTCTAGTAACCGTGAGGTCCCCAAACCCACGGCTGCTCAAGCTCCTTATTTGAAATGGTATAATATTTGCACATAACCTACACATATCCTTCTGTATACCTTAAATCATCTCTAGATTACTTATAATACTTTGTAAAATGTCTGCTATTAAAGAGTTGCCAGCATGTGGCAAATTCAAGTTTTGCTTTCTGGACCTTTCTGGAAATTTTTTATTTTTTTGGCTATGCCATGTGCCTTTTGGGATGTTAGTTCCCTGACCAAAGATTGAACATGGATCCCTTGCAGTGGAAGTTCAGAGTCCTGGCCACTGGACCACCAGGGAATTTCTGGTTTCTGGAATATTTTTAAACAAATATCTTTTATCTACGCTGGTTGAAGTTGTAGATGTGGAACCCAGAGACACAGAAGGCTGACTGTATACAACAAAAGCATATAAACCTGATGTTTTATAAAGATTTACTTTTACTGACTTCTTTCCTCCCAGGCTTTACGGAAAGGAAAGATACTAAAGAGTAACAGGTAACTCTATTAAAGATGTCTCTTATTATAAGCTGAATTATGCCCCCCAGAATGTGATGAAGTCCTAGCCCCCAGTACCTCTGGAGGTGGATTTATTTGGAAATAGGGTCTTTGCAGATGTAATCAAGTTAAGATGAGGTCATGGGCGGGGTAGGAGGGGGGGGCCCTTAATCTGTATGTTTGGTGTCCTTATAAGAGAGAGGACTCCATGTGAAGACAGACACACAGAGGAAGATGGCCACATGAGGCCAGGCACAAACTGGAGTGATGCGGCCACAGGCCAAGGAATGCTTGGGCCACCAGAAGCTGAAAGCAACAAGCAAGGTCCAAATCCGCTCTGCCAACATCGTGATCTTCCACGTCTAGCCTTCAGAACGGTGAGAGTACACATTTCTGTGTCTTATATCACTCAGTTTGTGGTACTTTGTTATGGCAGAGCCAGGAAAGTGATAAATCCCTTCTGTCCCTCATTGGCTTAAGGCCTTGTCCAAATATCATAGCCCTTTACTGTCTCTTCCTTGAGGGTGAGTCCCTTCCTAGGAAACTCCTTGGGTCAAATGCAAATAGGTCTTGGTGACCTACCCCGGGCCTGCCAGATGCATCCAAGTCCTAGGATGAACATGGCTCACATTGAAGCTGCCACTGCAGCTCTCTGAAATCTGGCATTTTTTTTTTCTAAATGTAGTCATTAGAGAGACCCTGAAACCTCTCTTCAAAATTCTCCTTTTTCAAAAGCATTTACTGACAAACTACTATATGATAGTATTTAGACTGATGGGGAGGCCCAGATGAAGTAGATGGGTTTTTGCTTTTAAGAAGCAGATGTTTCTTGCTGGAAAGAGGAGAGTAAAAATGCCATTTCCTTCTCCAGGATATGTATTTCAAGTGGACTCTAAGTCATAATATCTATTTAAATGTTAAACTGCAATCTAAAGCTTAGATTCTGAGGGAGTTCAGATAAAAGGGCTGAGAGATGTCAGGAACAATGGGGCTTAAGGGGTGAAGAGAAGAGCCTGAGTGAGGCAAGGAGAAGGGAGAGGGACGCTCCCACTTGTCCACTGTGGGAGGCCAGGGAGTCCTCGGGAACAAAACCATCCCCAGACTGAAGAGGGCCATGAACCCCAGGCAGAAGGAAAGTCCATTTGCCTCTAAATTGCTCAGGGCAGTTGACGAGTCTGCTGGGGAGAGTGGGCAGGATGATAATCAGCTCTCAAGTTGTGATTTTCACGCTGTTTCTTTGAGTTTTTAAGATCCTCGGGGACTAGAAGTAAGTACACACTCTCAAGAGCAATTCTCAGAAGACAAACACAGCCCTGAGAGGTCATGGTGACTCTCCGGCGCATGTCATCCCTCCCCGTCATGAACGCAATCACCGCCGACGCACCCACGCGAGCAGGGGAGGAAGGCTGGAGATGTATGAGGTGTCTTAAGTGTGCTCTCAGAGACAGGCGCCACAAATAGCCCGGCCAGCATTCCTCCACCAAGAGTTACGGACGCCAGATGCTGTTAGCAGCTCCTGACTGCGGAGACCAGAAACAGGGGTCTGAGTGATACGACCAGCATCCAGTTCCCGGCCTTAAGGCTCTTATCGTGTTACTCAACCGCCAACTAAGTAGACAGCATTCTTCTTTCCAGGAATGTTTTGTGAACATAAAGCGGCTGAGTTCAGGGGGCCAAGTTCCAGAAAAATCCTTGAGGTGGCTTTTCAGAATGCTGATCTGAGTGTGTCCACCAATTTGAGAGGTAGGTACTGGGGGGTCCTGAACACCAGCTCTCACACCAGGGAGGACCTGAAGATGAAATGTTAAGAAGGGTGACCACAATATTCCAACGCTCTGCTAATCTTTTGAGAAGGGTGCTTGCAAGTGGATACCTGTTTCTGGTTCCTAAGGATTTCAGAAACTCATACAGACATCACGTCCTTGGCTGCAATTGACAAGGAATTTGTGACAAATGTCCCTCTTCCCCTTCCACAGGCCTGGAGTAGCAAGCTCTTTGGCTCTTCCTTCTACTTGGGGTGGACTGAGCAGCCTTCTAGAATCTACTGTAAGTGTCCAGGCATGTTCCTCACCCAAGTTATTATCTAGAGAAAGTCTGTGTGCCGTTATTTCACCATCTTCCACCTAGTCCTGGAGACCTTAACATCTGAACTACTTGGTGAGGGGGTCAGAGCCACCTGGGCACCTGGAGTCAGACAAGACTCCAGGCTGGGGCTTTGTAAGCCATGTGGTCTCTGTTTCAGTGACTCAATTCTGCCACTGTTGGTGCAGCAGCCATAGACATAGCAAAGGAACACAGCTGTGTGCCAATAAAACTTTATTTACAAAATCAGGAATGAGGGCAGATTCAGTGTGCTCTTCTAGATCTATATACACAGAACTATTTTTGAATGGTCATTATAATTTTAAAGGAGCTTTCACAGTCACCTTGGTTTCTCACTCCCCAGGTAGGCAGATAAGCCAGTGTTGTAAACATTCATTTTATATAAAAGGCAAATTGAGGTCACCAGTACCTTATCTGGAGAAGGCAATGGCACCCCACTCCAGTACTCTTGCCTGGAAAATCCCATGGACGGAGGAGCCTGGTAGGCTGCAGTCCATAGTGTCGCTAAGAGTTGGACACGACTGAGCAACTTCACTTTCACTTTTCACTTTCATGCATTGGAGAAGGAAATGGCAACCCACTCCAGTGTTCTTGGCCTGGAGAATCCTAGGGATGGGGAGCCTGATGGGCTGCCGCCTATGGGGTCGCACAGAGTCAGNTGACTTTCACTTTTCACTCTCATGCATTGGAGAAGGAAATGGCAACCCACTCCAGTGTTCTTGGCCTGGAGAATCCTAGGGATGGGGAGCCTGATGGGCTGCCGCCTATGGGGTCGCACAGAGTCAGACACAACTGAAGCGACTTAGCAGCAGTACCAGCAGCAGTACCTTATCTGATGCCAACAGAAAATTACAGAGGCGACTTGGACAAAGGTCTTTTGTTTCAAAATCCAACATATCTCCTACCAGGCTAGTGTTTTCCAAGATGTGCCTCTATTAATAGGTGTTACCTGGAAGTGGAGTTCTGAAGTCAAATACGTTTGGGAAACTCCACATTAACCAAAGTCAAGGAGACTTCTAATGCTTGTTATGAATCTCTAAGTAGGGAATTATAGCATGCTGAGTTTTTGAAACATATTAGACACCAGACCTCCTTTTATTCTTCTTGTCAAAACAGCTCTCAGGACTCATGCTTCTTGGATCAGAGTCTAGGAAATCCTTCACTAGGTATAAATACAAGCTATAGGAAGAGGACATTTCAGAGAAGAAAGGTCAGACTGGGATATCCAACAGGTTAAGACCCCATGGTAGCTCACCTCAGATGGGCTACAGAATTGATCAAACCTTGATCCAGCAGAGTGATAACACAATGAATTAGGGCCCATCATACGGTCAAGTTCTACATAAACAGGTGACGCAAAGAAGTGGAAAGGGAAATGAATTGCTCTGCTCATATCATATCTGCTTCTGCTTTTTCTCCCACTCAGTAGGAATTTCTCATCTGATTAGTCATGATTCAGGTCAATTGTTGGGCTTCTTTCCCTCACGATCTCTCAGGTAGAGGGCAGAGGCCCTTGCTAAGATACTGTATGGGGTTTCATTGTAGTCTGTAGATTCTGAAGAAATATTCCTTTTTTATGATGCCAGATATCAATTATAATCAGTATAATACGTCACTGAGCCAGTCAAAGAAGTGAGAGTCCCCTGCGAGAGGGCTTGGTGATACTTTGAAGGCACTGTGACTGGAGACCCAAGAATGTCTGCATCCTGACTACAAATACCCCACCTCCCGGTAGGATTCTGTAAGGGCAATACTCAAGGAACAGTCACAGGAGAAGAATCAAAATGCAGAGTCTTAGTAATGGCACAAATGCTCCTCAATCCCCAGTGCTGGCTCAGCTGATAAAACCAGGACTCAAGTCCACCATTGACGCTCTAGTCTAAGCAAGAGCTTCACGTCCAACTTACCAGCAAATCTGAGACTAGGGACCAGCATACTGGGGGACATCTGTGGGGATCTAGAGTTTAAGATATGTTGATCCCTAAGAGGGGTTGTGAGTCAGGTTTCTAAGATGGCTACACTCTGTGGGAGAAGATGGGCAGTGATGGCTTCAGGGAACAGGGCCAAGATGCACATGGAACAAGGGAGAATGGTTATCATTTTATAACCTGGTCGCTACGTCTCCCTTGAGCCTGTGTCTGCACGGGATGGTGCAAACCAAAGAAACGTGTGCTGGTCAGTTAAGGTCCTTTGTCTCTTCATCTTTGGCCAACTGGCCAGGCAATATTCTGGGATGCTGAGGACATTTCTCTCCTTAACTTCCTTTAAGGAGCAAGAGGCAACAAACATGACTGCATGAGGGTCTGCAGTTGCAAAAAAGTAGAGAATTCTGCCTTTGAAAGAACCTGCGGAAGCAGCTTACCAGGAGACGCGGCAAAACAGGGATGACAAAGTGCTTGGTAGAACATGGGCAAGAGTAGGAGAAATATCCTCTCCCTCCTTTTGTGAAAGGAGTGCTCCTTGTGCTTGGAGGTGCCTGAGAAAGGCTTGCTGTTTCCACTGACCATCGTGTGTATCTGCAAGAACAGTATAAGTCTAGAATAAAAATCATATCTCTTCATAAACAATGCATGATCTTATTTATGCTTCTACCTTAAAACCTTTGGGGAATAAATTAAAGCATATAAAAGAAAAAACCCTACATTTATGCAAGTTAATCAACCAGTTTACAATATCACACCTACTTCCAAACATTTTCTTCTGAGCAAATAGCCAAGTTTGAGGGACTATAGTGGCCAAGATGGTAGCCCCCCAAAAGTTATGCCCACATCCTAAACCTCAGAATCTGTGAATATGACCTTATTTGGGGGGGAAAAAAAGTCTTCGCAGATGTAATTAAGAATCTTGAGATGAGGATATCATTATGATCCTAAATCCAGTGACAAGTATCCTTCACAGAGACACACAGAGGAAAAGGTGATGAGAAGATGAAGGTGGAGATTAGAGCGACGCAGCTACAAGCCAAGGAATGCCCACAGTCATGAGAAGCTGGAAGAGGTGAGGAACAAGTTCTTCCCTCGAGTTTTCAGAGAGACAGCCCTCTGACACCTTGTTTTTGGACTTAGCCTCAGAAGGGTGAGAATATACTTCTGTGGTTTTAAGCCACCAGTGTATGAGTATTTGTTACAGCAAAGGAAACGAACACAGGTTATTTATTTCTTACTGTACTTTTTGTTAAATTTCAAATGTACACACACACATAGAGATACATATATTCAGATTTGCTGTTGCTAAGTCGCTTCAGTCGTGTCCGATTCTGCGCGACCCCATAGACGGCCGCCCACCAGGCTCCCCCATCCCTGGGATTCTCCAGGCAAGAACACTGGAGTGGGTTGCCATTTCCTTCTCCAATGCATGAAAGTGAAAGTGAAGTTGCTCAGTCGTGTCCAACTCTTAGCGACCCCATGGACTGCAGCCTACCAGGCTCCTCTGTCCATAGCATTTTCCAGGCAAGAGTACTGGAGAGGGGTGCCATTGCCTTCTCCAATATTCAGATTTAGCCTCTGTAATTCTCCTTCTACAAGTACTCAGACCTGAAATCAGATGCACATGGCAGGAGTTGTATAAGGTCTGAGTACTTGGAGATGGAGAATATTCAGATTAAGCTTCTGCAATTCTCCACCTCCAAGTACTCAGACCTTATACAACTCCTGCCACGTGCATCTGATTTCAGCTCCTCTCTCGAACGTGGAAGAGGCAACAAGCATCTCCCTNCTGCATGAGGGTCTGCAGTTGCAAAAAAGTAGAGAATTCTGCCTTTGAAAGAACCTGCGGAAGCAGCTTACCAGGAGACGCGGCAAAACAGGGATGACAAAGTGCTTGGTAGAACATGGGCAAGAGTAGGAGAAATATCCTCTCCCTCCTTTTGTGAAAGGAGTGCTCCTTGTGCTTGGAGGTGCCTGAGAAAGGCTTGCTGTTTCCACTGACCATCGTGTGTATCTGCAAGAACAGTATAAGTCTAGAATAAAAATCATATCTCTTCATAAACAATGCATGATCTTATTTACGCTTCTACCTTAAAACCTTTGGGGAATAAATTAAAGCATATAAAAGAAAAAACCCTACATTTATGCAAGTTAATCAACCAGTTTACAATATCACACCTACTTCCAAACATTTTCTTCTGAGCAAATAGCCAAGTTTGAGGGACTATAGTGGCCAAGATGGTAGCCCCCCAAAAGTTATGCCCACATCCTAAACCTCAGAATCTGTGAATATGACCTTATTTGGGGGGGAAAAAAAGTCTTCGCAGATGTAATTAAGAATCTTGAGATGAGGATATCATTATGATCCTAAATCCAGTGACAAGTATCCTTCACAGAGACACACAGAGGAAAAGGTGATGAGAAGATGAAGGTGGAGATTAGAGCGACGCAGCTACAAGCCAAGGAATGCCCACAGTCATGAGAAGCTGGAAGAGGTGAGGAACAAGTTCTTCCCTCGAGTTTTCAGAGAGACAGCCCTCTGACACCTTGTTTTTGGACTTAGCCTCAGAAGGGTGAGAATATACTTCTGTGGTTTTAAGCCACCAGTGTATGAGTATTTGTTACAGCAAAGGAAACGAACACAGGTTATTTATTTCTTACTGTACTTTTTGTTAAATTTCAAATGTACACACACACATAGAGATACATATATTCAGATTTGCTGTTGCTAAGTCGCTTCAGTCGTGTCCGACTCTGCGTGACCCCACAGACGGCCGCCCACCAGGCTCCCCCATCCCTGGGATTCTCCAGGCAAGAACACTGGAGTGGGTTGCCATTTCCTTCTCCAATGCATGAAAGTGAAAAGTGAAAGTGAAGTTGCTCAGTCGTGTCCAACTCTTAGCGACCCCATGGACTGCAGCCTACCAGGCTCCTCTGTCCATAGCATTTTCCAGGCAAGAGTACTGGAGAGGGGTGCCATTGCCTTCTCCAATATTCAGATTTAGCCTCTGTAATTCTCCTTCTACAAGTACTCAGACCTGAAATCAGATGCACATGGCAGGAGTTGTATAAGGTCTGAGTACTTGGAGATGGAGAATATTCAGATTAAGCTTCTGCAATTCTCCACCTCCAAGTACTCAGACCTTATACAACTCCTGCCACGTGCATCTGATTTCAGCTCCTCTCTCGAACGTGGAAGAGGCAACAAGCATCTCCCTCGGTCTCACTGATTGGGGAGGAGAGGAAGAGGAAGGGCATCCTCTCATAGGACCAACCAACCTGCCAAATCAAACAGAACTGGCGGTGGTCACCACCTTTCACCAGGGACTCCACTTGTGTTTCACAGAGAAAGAATCGATGTGATGCTACCCAAACTCAGCTCCATCCTTTCACTCTGCTCCAAACAGTGAGCACATGTCTTTGGTAGATGGTTTCTGAGCTCTGGACACAAGATTCTATGTGGCTAACTTCCTGGATCTGGAATTGAAGATCCCTATTCCAGCTCCCATTTAATCTAGTATGATATTCTAATTCTGTCTCATTTGCACCATCTTCAAAAAAGTGTTGGTTTACCCAAAGTTGATTTCTGTCTCCCTTGAGAAACTAAAAGAGTAGAGTGGGCTCCAGGGGAGGATTGAGGAGGATGATTTGCCTGGGAAAATGATCTGGGTTTTTTGGTTTTAATCAATTAGGTCAAAAGATATGTCAGATTTTGACAGAATGAAATGACCAAAAGGCACTTTTCCCCCAAGATTTGAATAAGTTCAATTCAATTAAGTTTCTGATAGGAAGGCACTTTATTAGTAAACAGGTCCCTAGAAAGGAGGCAGCAGAAAACAAATTCTAGTAAGAGAGAAACAGGCAGTGTTCTCTGTAGTTGCTTCTCAGCTTTCAGGGTCCTGCGCTGTATTTTTCCATTAAAAAAAAACAAACAAAAAAAAACCCACACATAGGGAAAAAAAAAAAAAAGGAAGCTGAAGGTTAGTGCCAAAACAGATCAGTTCCACCAAAAATGCTCCAGAGAACTCTTTTCCCAGCCCTGGAAATTATGCAGCTCTCTCCACCCTTCTAAATTACACTGTCCTGATAGATTTTATTTGCCCACTAAAAATACAGAATGGAGACATCAGCTGATAACACAGCTCGTGCTACTGTTGGCTGAGCCTGTATTTGTTTTCCAAGAACAGAACCAAGTTCTGGATCACAAGATCTTTAGAAATAAAGCCAGAGTGTCTTTGTCCTTTGCAAAAATGTGGTGACTCTTCTTTTATCTCATATCACAGAGGGGACCCAGAGGCTACAGCAATAATATATATGCAATAATTCTGTAGAAATCACAACTGAAATAGGAGTACAAGGATATTGCATTTGGATTCTGCTCAATATGTGTAGCTCCCTTCCTCTAAACCTTCTTAAATATTCCAGAGCCTGAGACAGAGAAAAGAGTGACAGTGGAATCAGTTTGCAAATTAAAAGCAATCACAACCTTGATGTAAAAACAGCAGCCAATAGGCTCAGTGTTGCTCCTGATTGGGGTCTAGATTGACCTGCTGAGGAACCTGTCAACACAAGAACTCTAGCTGGTCCTGTTACTCATATCCCACTAAAATGAACGCATCCGACTTCAAATTGGTAGTTTCGAATAAAAGCAATAATTTGTTTCCAGCTGGTACAACTGTTTAATATAATACCTGCTGGCTCTCCAGAAGTGATATTTTCCTCTCCTTGGCAACAATGAAAATTACCCTGTCTTGGGGACCACCAATTCAAACCATACAAAATGTTCTCAACTTGAAGTATAAGACTTTTCAATGATAGTGATTTGCCATATGGAGGAATGGGGGGAAAAAAAGTTCCAGAGATACAGAATAAACTAGAGGAGAGAAGAAAAAAAAAAAATGTTAACAGAAGGCCGAAGCCATTTCACTATTGTAATAATTATTCTTGTAATGTTTTAATCAAAGGAAGCAGCCGGTCTGTCTCCCCTCATCTATATTCTAGCCACCACACTTTGTAGGTGTTAATCTCCACGCCTTCAGGCTGTTAGGAGGGAGCGGAAACTGGCAGCCCTGCACCGCAGCAGCCTGTACCATAACAGTACCTGGCAGTGTCCTTAATTATCTCCATTGTTAATATGTGTTGTTTGTCAACAGAGAAAGAACTGAGACTGTTAGGCAGTTGGGGAGATTGGGTTTTAGATGTAGGCTTGGGCAACTTGGAGGTTTCCCTTTGGTTATAATTTTTAACAGATTGTTTAAGGGATTTTGTATCTATGAGAGTGAAAGAAGACTCTAAAAACTCACCCCATAATCTCATCTGGTGTCTGTTTTCCGAAAGTCATTTGTCCTATGTCATTTTTATTCTTCTCCAGTAAGTTCTTATTGTTCATTGGTGATCAAAAAACANTGTAGAAATCACAACTGAAATAGGAGTACAAGGATATTGCATTTGGATTCTGCTCAATATGTGTAGCTCCCTTCCTCTAAACCTTCTTAAATATTCCAGAGCCTGAGACAGAGAAAAGAGTGACAGTGGAATCAGTTTGCAAATTAAAAGCAATCACAACCTTGATGTAAAAACAGCAGCCAATAGGCTCAGTGTTGCTCCTGATTGGGGTCTAGATTGACCTGCTGAGGAACCTGTCAACACAAGAACTCTAGCTGGTCCTGTTACTCATATCCCACTAAAATGAACGCATCCGACTTCAAATTGGTAGTTTCGAATAAAAGCAATAATTTGTTTCCAGCTGGTACAACTGTTTAATATAATACCTGCTGGCTCTCCAGAAGTGATATTTTCCTCTCCTTGGCAACAATGAAAATTACCCTGTCTTGGGGACCACCAATTCAAACCATACAAAATGTTCTCAACTTGAAGTATAAGACTTTTCAATGATAGTGATTTGCCATATGGAGGAATGGGGGGAAAAAAAGTTCCAGAGATACAGAATAAACTAGAGGAGAGAAGAAAAAAAAAAAATGTTAACAGAAGGCCGAAGCCATTTCACTATTGTAATAATTATTCTTGTAATGTTTTAATCAAAGGAAGCAGCCGGTCTGTCTCCCCTCATCTATATTCTAGCCACCACACTTTGTAGGTGTTAATCTCCACGCCTTCAGGCTGTTAGGAGGGAGCGGAAACTGGCAGCCCTGCACCGCAGCAGCCTGTACCATAACAGTACCTGGCAGTGTCCTTAATTATCTCCATTGTTAATATGTGTTGTTTGTCAACAGAGAAAGAACTGAGACTGTTAGGCAGTTGGGGAGATTGGGTTTTAGATGTAGGCTTAGGCAACTTGGAGGTTTCCCTTTGGTTATAATTTTTAACAGATTGTTTAAGGGATTTTGTATCTATGAGAGTGAAAGAAGACTCTAAAAACTCACCCCATAATCTCATCTGGTGTCTGTTTTCCGAAAGTCATTTGTCCTATGTCATTTTTATTCTTCTCCAGTAAGTTCTTATTGTTCATTGGTGATCAAAAAACATGTAAACGTGTAAAGCATATAAATGAGTCAAGACAAACGGGATACCCACAGATTGTAAGGGGATGTGAGAGATTGCTCTCTCAAGAGCTAAATAACTAATTACTATATAAAATCAGTAGTACATACTTTTAAAATACAATAGGAAAACATTTAAGACTATTCGTGTAAGAGAAAACAATGCCATTGGTATTCAAAACCCTAACACTAACGGCTCTTTTTCAGAGCAGCATGGCGAAGCTTATATGAGAGTTCTGGTCCATTTTCTAGTTTCCTGGCATAAACAATGCCTGGAACCCAGCCCAGTCCACCCATGCGGAGACCGCAGAAGTGAATCGGACCAATGGCAATGGAGTTATTACTAAGGCACCAAACACACACAGGGTGTGAGCCCGTATCAGCAACAGAAATGAGAGACAGGGCTGTGTACTTTTTTCATAAGCCATTTCTATTCACAGTGTGAGCTTTTCTGAGGATTTCCCGGGCTGCCTGGACTGAGCACGGCCTGATCACTGGAGGGAGAGAGGCGAGCTGTGGCTTGCCTGCTCTGATATCAACAATCTGACCTGCAGTTTCCTCATCTGTGGAAATAATGCTAATCAGCCTAGCTGGTTTTGATCAGCCAGCTCTCAGAGCCTCTGTCCTGGCTTGCTGGGTTGGCCCAGAATAGGGGCCTGTTTAAGGACTGGCGTGTTACCATTCTGTCAAAAGCGTCAAAAAGGCATTGTAACTTTCCTTCCAAATCCCACAGGGACCCTAGAAATATGTGACTCTTCCAGAAAAACAGTTCTTAGACAGCAGGGCAGAAGGAGGGAACTGTGGTTAAGAACCTGGGTTCAAGCCCCATCTTCCATTGACTTGCTGGGTGATCTGGGGAAGAAATGTAACATTTTTAAGCGAAATTCTTTACCTGTAAAATAAGACTAATGTAATAACCTTCTCATTGAAAAGCATTAGTCACTCAGTTGCATCTGACTCTGCGATCCCGTGGACTGTAGGTTCCTCTGTCCATGGAATTCTCCAGGCAAGAATACTGGAGTTGGTAACCATTTCCTTCTCCAAGAGGATCTTTCTGACCCAAGGGTTGAACCTTGGTCTCCCACATTGCTGGCAGATTCCTTACCATCTGAGCTACCAGGTAAAACCTACACTTTTCACCGGGTTATTGATAAAAAATTAATTCATACAATGTAAGAAAAAATTTTATAAGCTATCAAATGCTATATAATGTAAATCTCATCCCACTCTTCTTCTGAAGGTGACTCCTGCTTCTAGATTCAGAGCACCCGTATTCTCACTGAGGTGCTGGGTATGTCACCTCTCAGTTCAGTTGCTCAGTCGTGTCTCTTTGCGATCCCATGGACTGCAGCACACCAGACTTCCCTGTCCATCACCAACTCCCAGAGTTCACTCAAATTCATGTCCATCAAGTTGGTGATGCCCTCCAACCATCTCATCTTCTGTCATCCCCTTCTCCTCCTGCCCTCAATCCCTCCCAGCATCAGGGTCTTTTCCAATGAGTCACCTCTTCGCATCAGGTGGCCAAAGTATTAGAGTTTCAGCTTCAGCATCAGTCCTTCCAATGAACACCCAGGACTGATCTCCTTTAGGATGGACTGGCTGGATCTCCTTGCAGTCCAAGGGACTCTCAAGAGTCTTCTCCAACACCACAGTTCAAAAGCATAAATTCTTCAGCACTCAGCTTTCTTTATAGTCCAACTCTCACATCCATACATAACTACTGGAAAAACCATAGCTTTGATTAGATGGACCTTTTTTGCCAAAGTAATGTCTCTGCTTTTGAATATGCTATCTAGGTTGTTCATAGCTCTTCTTACAAGGAGCAAGCATCACCATCTGCAGTCATTTTGGAGCCCAAGAAGGTAAAGTCTCTCACTGTTTCCCCATCTATTTGCCATGAAGTGATAGGATAGGATGCCATGATCTTTGTTTTCTGAATGTTGAGTTTTAAGCCAGCTTTTTCACTCTCCTCTTTCACTTTCATCAAGAGGTACTTTAGTTATTCATTTTCTGCCATAAGGGTGGTGTCATCTGCATATCTGATATTTCTCCTAGCAAACTTGATTCCAGCTTGTGCTTCATCAAGCCCAGGATTTCGCATGATGTACCCTGCATAGAAGTTAAATAAGCAGGGTGACAATATACAGGTTTGATGTGCTCCTTTCCCGATTTGGAACCAGTCTGTTGTTCCATGTCCATTTCTAACTATTGCTTTCTGACCTGCATACAGGTTTTTCAGGAGGCAGGTCAGGTGGTCTGGTATCCCCATCTCTTTAAGAATTTTCCAGTTTATTGTGATCCACACAGTCAAAGGCTTTAGCATAGTCAATAAAGTAGATGTTTTTCTGGAACTCTCTTGCTTTTTCAGTGATCCAGTGGATGTTGGCTATTTGAGCTCTGGTTCCTCTGCCTTTTGTAAATCCAGCTTGACCGTCTGGAAGTTCATGGTTCATGTACTGTTGAAGCCTGGCTTGGAGAATTTTGAGCATTACTTTGCTAGNCTCCAGAGTGTGATTTGAACTCTTCCTTTGAACATGTCATTGTTTCAATCATACTTTTTAATTTCCAAGAGGCTTTTTTCCCTTTCCTCCTAACATTCCTTTTCTTGTGGGATCCTTTTCTCAGGTATGCAATATCTTTTTTCATGCATGTGAGAATATTATTGATACACATTTCCTTCAGCTTCTTAATTTTTTCTCTTTTGAGTTATTTTTCCTTCCTGTTTTGTTTGGGCTCCGTATTTTGTTAGAGATAAAAGTAGATATTTGGTTTGGAAAAAGACAAAGGACTTCTCCCCCTCTCCCCCTTGACATACAGGAGAAAGAGAACATAGGAGATGACATAAATATTTTAAAGGCAAAAGAGGCAACATGGAGGAAACTCCCGTGCGGGGAACTTCAGCTCTGGAAGATTGGGAGAATTTGTTTTTCACATGGTGAAGTACTGTAAGGGCAAGAGCTGAAGATCAGAAGGAAACATGTGGCGCGTCTGCACTGCAGGAATCAACAGACGTTGAGAGCACTGAACTGCAGGGAGGGCTCCCAAGTCCAATCACCTAAATTCGCCTCCGGCCAGTCAGTCTCCAGAATGGTGACCTTCTCATTGAATGAAAGTGAAAGTCTTGTTGGACTCTTTGGAGACCCCATGGACTATACAGGCCACGGAATTCTCCAGGCCAGAATACTGAAATGGGTAGCCTATCCCTTCTCCAGTAGATCTTCCCAACCCAGGGTCGAACCCAGGTCTCCCACATTGTACGTGGACTCTTTACTGTCTGAGCCTCCAGGGAAGCTCAAGAGCACTGGAAAGTACAAGTCAGTTAGACGTGTCCAACTCTTGGCGACCCCATGGACTATACTGTCCATGGAATTCTCCAGGCCAGAATACAGGAGTGGGTAGCCTTTCCCTTCTCCAGGGGATCTTCACGACCCAGGGATTGATCTCAGGTCTCCTGCATTTCAGGCAGATTCTTTACCAGCTGAGCCACCAGGGAAGCCCAGGAACGCTGGAGTGGATAGCCTGTCCCTTCTGCAGGGGATCTTCCCGACCCAGGAATTGAGCAGGGTTCTCCTGCCTTGCAGACGGATTCTTTACCAACTGAGCTACAGGGAAGCTATTAGGGAAAACCTTCTCCTTGAGCCTTGGCCAAACTGGGTGCNATCAGCCAGCTCTCAGAGCCTCTGTCCTGGCTTGCTGGGTTGGCCCAGAATAGGGACCTGTTTAAGGACTGGCGTGTTACCATTCTGTCAAAAGCGTCAAAAAGGCATTGTAACTTTCCTTCCAAATCCCACAGGGACCCTAGAAATATGTGACTCTTCCAGAAAAAAAGTTCTTAGACAGCAGGGCAGAAGGAGGGAACTGTGGTTAAGAACCTGGGTTCAAGCCCCATCTTCCATTGACTTGCTGGGTGATCTGGGGAAGAAATGTAACATTTTTAAGCGAAATTCTTTACCTGTAAAATAAGACTAATGTAATAACCTTCTCATTGAAAAGCATTAGTCACTCAGTTGCATCTGACTCTGCGATCCCGTGGACTGTAGGTTCCTCTGTCCATGGAATTCTCCAGGCAAGAATACTGGAGTTGGTAACCATTTCCTTCTCCAAGAGGATCTTTCTGACCCAAGGGTTGAACCTTGGTCTCCCACATTGCTGGCAGATTCCTTATTATCTGAGCTACCAGGGAAAACCTACACTTTTCACCGAGTTATTGATAAAAAATTAATTCATACAATGTAAGAAAAAATTTTATAAGCTATCAAATGCTATATAATGTAAATCTCATCCCACTCTTCTGAAGGTGACTCCTGCTTCTAGATTCAGAGCGCCCGTATTCTCACTGAGGTGCTGGGTGTGTCACCTCTCAGTTCAGTTGCTCAGTCGTGTCTAACTCTTTGCGATCCCATGGACTGCAGCACACCAGACTTCCCTGTCCATCACCAACTCCCAGAGTTCACTCAAATTCATGTCCATCGAGTTGGTGATGGCTTCCAACCATCTCATCCTTTGTCATCTCCTTCTCCTCCTGCCCTCAATCCCTCCCAGCATCAGGGTCTTTTCCAATGAGTCAACTCTTCGCATCAGGTGGCCAAAGTATTGGAGTTTCAGCTTCAGCATCAGTCCTTCCAATGAACACCCAGGACTGATCTCCTTTAGGATGGACTGGCTGGATCTCCTTGCAGTCCAAGGGACTCTCAAGAGTTCTCCAACACCACAGTTCAAAAGCATAAATTCTTCAGCACTCAGCTTTCTTTATAGTCCAACTCTCACATCCATACATAACTACTGCAAAAACCATAGCTTTGACTAGATGGACCTTTTTTGGCAAAGTAATGTCTCTGCTTTTGAATATGCTATCTAGGTTGTTCATAGCTCTTCTTACAAGGAGCAAGCGTCTTTTAATTTCATGCCTGCAGTCACCATCTGCAGTCATTTTGGAGCCCAAGAAGGTAAAGTCTCTCACTGTTTCCCCATCTATTTGCCATGAAGTGATGGGACAGGATGCCATGATCTTTGTTTTCTGAATGTTGAGTTTTAAGCCAGCTCTTTCACTCTCCTCTTTCACTTTCATCAAGAGGTTCTTTAGTTATTCATTTTCTGCCATAAGGGTGGTGTCATCTGCATATCTGATATTTCTCCCAGCAAACTTGATTCCAGCTTGTGCTTCATCAAGCCCAGGATTTCGCATGATGTACCCTGCATAGAAGTTAAATAAGCAGGGTGACAATATACAGGTTTGATGTGCTCCTTTCCCGATTTGGAACCAGTCTGTTGTTCCATATCCATTTCTAACTATTGCTTCCTGACCTGCATACAGGTTTTTCAGGAGGCAGGTCAGGTGGTCTGGTATTCCCATCTCTTTAAGAATTTTCCAGTTTATTGTGATCCACACAGTCAAAGGCTTTGGCATAGTCAATAAAGCAGATGCTTTTCTGGAACTCTCTTGCTTTTTCAATGATCCAGTGGATGTTGGCTATTTGAGCTCTGGTTCCTCTGCCTTTTGTAAATCCAGCTTGACCATCTGGAAGTTCATGGTTCATGTACTGTTGAAGCCTGGCTTGGAGAATTTTGAGCATTACTTTGCTAGCGTGTGAGTTGAGTGAAATTGTGTGGTAGTTTGAACATTCTTTGGTATTGCCTTTCTTTGGGATTGGAATGAAAACTGACCTTTTCCAGTCCTGTGGCCACTGCTGAGTGTTCCAAATTTGCTGGCATACTGAGTGCAGCACTTTCACAGCATCATCTTTCAGGATTTGAAATAATAGCTCCACTGGAATTCCATCACCTCCACTAGCTTCGTTTGCAGTGATGATTCCTAAGTCCCACTTGACTTTGCACTCCAGGATGTCTGGCTCTGGGTGAGTGAGCACATCACCATGGTTATCTGGGTTGCGAAGCTCTTTTTTGTATAGATCTTTTTTGTATGTCACCCTCACCAAATGAATTTTATTCCAATGCACACTGTGTCCAAGATTTTTTTGTTAAGGAGGACCTGCCTCCTTGGTTACATGCTAGAACTTGATTCCACGGAGAAAGAGAAAAAAACTGTCTCCTTATACTGAAAAGGAGTTATTACTTTTTTGTTTTTTAATGCTGATTAGCAATGTGGTCAAATTACAAAAACTACCACCATATTGTAAAGTAATTAGCCTCCAATTAAAATAAATTAATTAAAAAATAAAAATAAGAAAATGTAAGGAAAAAACCACATTATTGAATCAGCATATACTCATTGAAATCTCAAAATAGTGCCACTTTAAGGGTATTATCTCATGAGTTTCACTGCATGAACCTAAAAAAAATAAAATGTTCTCTGCAACTCAAAAAAAAAAAAGAAAGAAATGTGACCAAATTAAAATATAATTTTGAGCTTTTCTGCCTAAAAAGATCTGGAGACATTTTAATTCACTGTGTCCCTGATGAAAGTAGTGTGGGACAGCAGGGTCTGCTCTTGCTCTGCAGCCGGGGTGACCAGTGCGATCGGGCGGGAGAGAGCCCGTTCTCACAGGCACCTTCCATTGGTCCTGCTCCCAGCCCAGGTCAGGGAGCAGAGCCTGGGTCAGCCACTCTCCTCCTAGAAAAATGTAACTGCCATAGGGTTGCCAGAATACAGAACACCAGGCTGAAATCTGAATTTCAGATAAACAACGAACGTTTTTTAAGAATAAAGTGAAGTCTCTCAGTCATGTCTGACTCTTTGCGACTCTATGGACTGTAGCCTACCAGGCTTCTCCCTTCATGGGATTTTCCAGGCAAGAGTACTGGAGTGGGTTGCCATTTCCTTCTCCAGAGGATCTTCCTGACCCAGGGACTGAACCCAGGTCTCCCGCATTGTAGGCAGACGATTTACCATCTGAGCCACCAGGGAAGTCTTTTAGAATAAGTTTGTCCCAAATATTGCTCAATCTGGTAATCCCTAACTGTTGCCTGAGGCAGAAGAATCCTGAAAAACGTCTTTTTTTTTTTTTTTAGAAGAAGGTAAACCATAGCAATCTTCCAGTTCAACCTCCTCATTTTATGTATGAGAAAAAGGAAAATTACTTGTCCTCATAAACACTAGGAGAGCCAGGCCTAGAATCCCCCCAAAGTGCTGAGGTTCTACCAACAGCAATTCTGCCATGGATTTCTTCTTCTTTTTTTTGAAAGAGCTATTGAATTTACAGTACCTTCCATTTTTCTGAATATTTTTTCACATAAATATGGGAATTATTGACTGCTGTTTTTATGTGTGTGAACGTGTGTTAGTTGCTCAGTTGTGCCCGACTTTTTATGACCCCATAGACTGTAGCCCACCAGGCTCCTCTGCCCATGGAATTCTCCAGGCAAGAATACTGGAGTGGGTTAGCCATTCTCTTCTCCAGGGAAACTTCCTGACCCAGAGATCAAACCCAGGTCTCCTACATGGCACTGTTTTTATACTGAAGCCTTTGTATGTCCGTGGCCAAGAGAAACAGCCAGCACTAAAAGGTTAGCTAATGATTACCTAGACCTGTGCTGACCACAGGATGTGAGGACAGGAGAGGATTTTGTGTGAGGTCAGTTTACCTCACAGGGTTTCCACCATGACTTAACTTGAGACAGTGAGGTCATCAGCCAGGAAGGTGTAGAATAAAGAGGGAGAAGGAAGGAGACCCATCTGGAAAAGGCTTTTACCTCAGAACTCCAAATCAAAGTACATGCTTTAGTCCCAGTCTCATCCTCTGCCCTTTGTCCTCTGACCTTCGCCTACCTGCAGACTCAAGGCTGCCCTTGCCTCCTTCTGCTTTCATAGCTGGGGCACGTGAGGACGCATCCATCTATCACACTAGCTCCCTTTCTTCTCTCAGGAGAACTGGGCCTGGCCATGGTTTGGCAGCAGATTTCTACCTCAAGGTCAAAGCACACAACAAAAACATCACGCAGCACAATTAAAGCTGGATTTGAAAGAAGGCTGGGAGCCCTACCACGTTTTAGGTGCATACGGGGCGGGGGGACGGCATACAAAGGCTTCAGTTTCATGAATATAAGTCAGGATTTCTCCCCCTTTCCTTGTCTTTTCAGATATTTTCCCCTTGTGGTATGAGACACTTGGTACACACTGAACCTTCTAAAAAGAATGGTGGGGACGGGCTTTATCTGGTCACTTTTTTCCCCATCCTTCGAGCTGGCTAGCACACTGCAGCTCTGTAACAGGCCAAGTCTCGATGCCTGTAGAGTGTCTTTGGAGCTGATATTCATCGTGCCCTCTTCTGCGACTGGCACACAAGGGACTTTCCCCTCTGTGTTCCCTAGTTAGTGCTGAATCTCCTTGGCAAGGCTGGTGGTGACCGCACAACCTCACACCTGCCAGTGCTGGAAAGTTCTGGAAATAAGAACTCTGTGCCAGACATTCCTCTGGAGCACTTCACCCCATCCAGTTCCTCATTTCTCCCGGCCGTTAGCCCAGTCACCGATTTCTTGTACTTGGTTCAACTTTTTGCTGCGAAAAGTATGCAAAGAATGTAGCCGAGAACTAAGTGCCTGCCCAGCCCTCGGGCTCCAGCTCTGGTTCCCTGGCTGCTGTCAAGACCTCCCCTGGGCAGCAGGCCTCGCATTTCCCCAAGTTCCCTCACAGCTGTTCCTGCCTCACTATTTGAGCGACTTTCACTTCACTTCACTGTGAGACTGAGTGGGCAGATTCAGATCAAGCAACACCTGTTGAGGATTTCCCTCACGACAGGTTCGTGCTGGGCCATTTCATCTGCTTCACCTCGTGGTATCCTGCGGAGCATCCTATAAGGTCAAGAGAAGTTACCCATCATACAGATGGAATGCTTGAGAAGCAGAGAGAGGAATGCCCCAGGACTGAAAGCTGACTTTTCTGCTGCATGACAGCTAACTTACTTTCAATTCTCTGCTCCAAACAGACATATGGATCAATGAACAGAACAGAACAGAGAGCCTAGAAATAAATCCACACACTCAGAGTCAATTAATCTTCGACAAAGGAGGCAAGAATATACAGTGAGAAAAAAGGCTCTTCAGCAAGTAGTGTTGGGGCAGTTGGACAGCTGCATGTAAACCAACAAAGTTAGAACACATTTTAGCATGCACAAAAATAAACTCAAAATGGCGTAAAGACACAAACATAAGATATGACACTATAAAACTCCTACAAGAGATCATAGGCAAAATGTTCTCTGATATAAATCATACCATGTCTTCTTAGGTCAGTCTCCCAGGGCAACAGAAATAAAAACAAGGACAACAAAAAACAAATGGAACCTAATCAAACTTACATGCTTCGCACAGCAAAGCAAACTATAAACAAAATGAAAAGACAATCTACAGAACTGGAGAAAATATTTGCAAAAGATGCAACCAATAAGGGCTTAATTTCCAAAATATACAAACAGCTCATATAACTCACAACAAAAAAGCAAACAACCCAATTTAAAAATGAGGAAACCAAGACAGACATTTCTTTAAAGAAGAAATTTGTCATTGTTGTTTAGTTGCGAAGTTGTGTCTGACTCTTTTGCAACCCCATGACCTATAGCCTGCCAGGATCCTCTGTCCATGGTATTTCCCAGGCATGAATACTGGAGTGGGTTGCCATTTCTTTCTCCAGGGGATCTTTCCTATATCCCAGGAAATTGACCCATGAATTGAACCTGTATCTCCTGCATTGGCAGGTGGATTCTTTATCACTGAACCACCAGGGAAGTCCAAAGAACAAATGCAGATGGCTAACAGCCATTTGAAAAGATGTTCAACACTGCTAATTATTAGAGAAATGCAAATCAAAACTACAGTTAGGTATCACTTCACGCTGGTCAGAATGGCCATCATTAAAAAGTCTATAAATAACTGATGTTGGAGAGGGTATGAAGAAAAGTGAACCCTCGTACACGGTTGTTGGGAATATAAGCTGGTATAGCCACTGTGGAAAACAGTATGGCAGTTTCCCAGAAAACTTAAAATAGAACTACCACCTGACCCAGCAGGTCCACTTCTGGGCATACATCCAGACAAAACTATAATTCAAAAAGATACATGCACCCTTTATGTTTACAACACTATTTACAATAGCCAAAACACAGAAAAACAGACAACAGATTAAGAAGATGTGGTACAAATATACAGTGAAATATTACTCAGCTGTATAAAAGAATGAAATAAAGCCATTTGCACCAACAGGGAGGCAACTAGCGATTATCATATTAAATGAAGTGAGACAGAAAGACGGACAAATGCCATATGTTAACACTTAGATGTGGAATCTAAAATATGACACAAACGAACCTGTCTATGAAACAGAAATAGAATCACAGATGTAGAGAAGAGACTGATGGTTGCCAAGAGAAAGGGGTTTGGGGAAGGGATGTAATGGGGGGTTAGGATTAGCAGATGTAAGTTTTTGTATATTGAATGGATAAACAACAAGGTTCTACTGTATTGCATAAAGAACTATTAATGTATTCAATATTCTATGGTAAACCATAATAGAAAAGAATATTTAAAAAAGAATCATGTGTGTATATAGGTATCAATTGCTTTGCTATACAGCAGAAATTAACACAACATTGTAAATCAACTATATTTCAATTTAAAAATTTGATAAATTCTATTAAAATTCTTTCATGAACTGATCCCCTTCAAATGTATGTTCTTAAATACTATTTCCATAGAAGTGCTGAGATAAAGTATATGTGCATTTTGTTTTTTATAAATGTGGCCAGATTACTCTCCTAAAAAGTTGTGAGAATAATTCATGTTTCAGCCAGCAATGTGGGTCCACAAGCATGTGTCTCTTCCATATCCCGGCTGGCTTTTGGTATTTGTTGGCTAGTTCTGTCATTCTAATAGGTATAATGTGACAGCTCATTGATATTTTAATTTGCATTTCCCTTGCTATAGGGGGAGGCTGAGTATCNGATCCACAAGCATGTGTCTCTTCCATATCCCGGCTGGCTTTTGGTATTTGTTGGCTAGTTCTGTCATTCTAATAGGTATAATGTGACAGCTCATTGATATTTTAATTTGCATTTCCCTTGCTATAGGGGGAGGCTGAGTATCTTTTTATGTTTGTTGACCATTTGAATCTGTTCTTCTTCAATTTCTCTGTAATTGTTTAATTATTTTTCATCTCCCCCTGGAGTGCAAGGTCCACCAGAGCAGACACCAAATGTGTCTTATTATTCTGGTTGTTATTTCTGGTTCCTGAGACAGTTGCTGGCAAATAGTAAACACTCTATACGGAGTTGCTTAATGAATAAGTGAATATCCTTAACTGAGTCATTCTCTAAGTAACAATACGAAAGAAATAACAACAGCTGTCTGTAATGATCTGTCCATGAAATTTTCATGAGGATTATTTATAATGAGAAGTAAAACAGGTAATGATATTTGATACAAAAATAATAAATGTAACAGTGAATTATTTAGTGGATACTAGAAGGTTGTGACATTGTACAGGACACTGTACAGGAGACAGGGATCAAGACCATCCCCATGGAAAAGAAATGCAAAAANGAGAAGCCCAAAGTCAAGTCCTAGATCTTTCTTCTCAATCACTGGGGAAAGTTAGTCTTCACCTTGATTATTTTGAAAAGAGTGGCAGTATTTTACCATTCCCACTTTAAATATGACATGGTTATTCCCACTCTGCTTCACTCTGGCCAGAAGAGCATTGTTAAGTTTTCCTGTTTTTCTAAAGGCTGAACAAGTATGGCTTACAAAAATTCACTTTGACAGTTAGGGAGTTTGAGGACTTCAAATCACATTGTATGTCTTGCTGTAGAATTCTAACATTGTAATCAAAACATTTCTGTGAAATCTAATTTTGACCAACCAGTTACAAGCAATGGGCATTATCAAACAGGAAATTCCATAATTCAAATAGACCATTTATCCATTTTCTGCATTTCAGAAAAATCCTTGATGGGATTTGAATTTTTTCCAATTTTCTTCTACATCACTGATCCTCTGTGGGACACACAAAGGCCCTCTTCTGGCTTTAAAGTCCATTATCTTCACAAGGGGCTCAAAATGTCTGGCCCTCCCACCAGGGAACTAGAAAGACATTCTCAAATGGTCTGAAGTGCTTTTGGATCTAGATGGTAAACATGTTTGTGGCCCCCTTCTCTTGAAAAGAACCCCTCAAACACCCTCAAAACAACAAGGATGTAGAAACACAAAGTTTATGTTTAATGAAACCAGAAGATAACTGTAATGGAAACAACAACATATAAAGACAGAAAGAAAAGGAACAGTAAATACTTTGCAGATAAGGGAAGATTCAAATTGAAGAGTTGGCAGAGATGACAATGCTGAGAAACCAGCTACTTTGCATCTCAGAAACCCAGAAAAGCATACTGGAGACAGTTTCAGCCTGAACGACATACATATGAGATACATACAGGGACACTGTTTGGAATTCTGTATAGGAAACAAGTTGACTCTTGCCTCCTTCTCAGCCTTTATTGAGGAAAACTTCCAAAATGGAGAAAACTATAAACATATAACTGCTCTCCACCCCAAAACACTCAGGAAATAAGAATGGCACAAAAAGTCAAAGAAAAATTGGACATTACACTCATGAAACAAGAATAAGATATATTTAATAATCATATTAATAATCAGCATTTAAGAGCCCTTGGAAGCTAAAACTATGAGAGCCAGACTTATGACTTTAATAATACAATTAAAAGATAGGGAAGACTTTTTAGAAAGTGATTTAAAATGAGCATAAAAATGGAGAATAGGAAGAAAAAGGCAAGAAAATTAAGGGTTGAACAATAATGTTCAATACCGAAATAATAGAAATTCCAAAAGAAGAAAGCAGAGAAAATATTAGGGAGATATAATAATACAAGGGAAAAATTCCAAAACTGAAATAAATTAAGCTGAATCTCCAAATTGAAAATAAGACTCTCTAGAGTCCCTTGGACTGCAAGGAGATCCAATCAGTCCATTCTGAAGGAGATCAGCCCTGGGATTTCTTTGGAAGGAATGATGCTAAAGCTGAAACTCCAGTACTTTGGCCACCTCATGCGAAGAGTTGACTCATTGGAAAAGACCTTGATGCTGGGAGGGATTGGGCAGGAGGAGAAGGGGACGACAGAGGATGAGATGGCTGGATGGCATCCCCGACTCAATGGACATGAGTCTGGGTAAACTCTGGGAGTTGGTGATGGACAGGGAGGCCTGGCGTGCTTCGATTCATGGGGTCGCAGAGTCGGACACAACTGAGTGACTGAACTGAACTAAGTTCATATTTTTTTAACGACTCACATCAAGATATAATAATACGAGAAAACTTTCAAAACTGAAATAAATGAAGCTGAATTTCCAAACTGTAAAGTTCATATTTTTAATGACTCACATTAAGATGCATTATCATATTTCAGAACATTAGGAACAATAGATCCTAAACACCTCTAGAGAAAATACTAAGGTTACATGCAAAGGAGCAGAGGCAGAGCAGCAGCGGGTACGGGTTAGTCTGTTTGAGTTGCCGTAACAAAGCATCATAGACTGGGGAGCTTCAATAACAGAAATCTCTCTCTCCTCTTCTTATTAGGCCACCAACACTACTGGATTAGGACCTCACTTTTATGACCTTATTTAATTACTTCCTAAGAGCCATATCTCCAAATATAATCACACTGGGGGTTAGGGCTTTCACATTTGAATTTGGGACAGTTCACTCTTACCAGCAAAATTAGAAACTGGAAAATCTGCCTCAGGATGAATCTTACCTCAAGTCTCCACTATATCTGGTTTAGGTGATCTTTAGGTGAGATTTTTAAGGTTTTAGACTTCAGAGTTGATCCAGTAATGAGTTAAGACTTTGGGGGCTTTGGGATGGAGTGACTGTATTTTGCACGTTGAGAAGGACATGGATTTGGGGAGCAAGGAGCAGAATACTATAGTCTGAATGTTTGCATCTCCCCCCAGATTCACTATGTTAAAGCCCTAACCCTCAGTGCGGCTGAATTTGGAAATGGGGTCCCTAAGGAAGTAAAGTTAAATTAAGTCGTGAGAGCAGGGCCCTGATCCAAGAGGATTAGTGGTCTTACGAGAATTGGCACCAGAGTCGACTCTCTACCCATAAACATGTGCTTAACAAGAAAAGGCCATGTGAGGACCTAGGGAGAATGTGGCCGTCTGCAAAGCCAAGAAGGTGCTCACCAGAATCTGAATCAGCCAGAACCTTGATCTGAAACTTCTAGCCTCCTTATCTACTGTTTAAGCCACCCATTTTATGGTATTTTATTATGCCACTCTGGGTGGACTAATTCACAGTCCAGTGCTCTAGTGTGTCTGCAGTTGAATATAAGGTTTTCTAAGTTTAGTCTAGCTATTTAAGAAGTGCTTTTAAAAGAGAAAATATACTTGTGTCATGGATGGAGAGCAAATAAAACAAGAGCTTCCTTAATATAATACATAAGTACAGCTTAAAATTGCTAGGGCTAAGTGAATATATCAAATAGCAGTGAAAAGAAGAGAAGCAAAAAGCAAAGGAGAAAAGGAAAGATATAAGCATCTGAGTGCAGAGTTCCAAAGAATAGCAAGAAGAGATAAGAAAGCCTTCTTCAGTGATCAGTGCAAAGAAATAGAGGAAAACAATAGAATGGGAAAGACTAGAGATCTCTTCAAGAAAATTAGAGATACCAAGGGAACATTCTGAAAGAGACAGGAATACCAGACCACTTGACCTGCCTCTTGAGAAACCTATATGCAGGTCAGGAAGCAACAGTTAGAACTGGACATGGAACAACAGACTGGTTCCAAATAGGAAAAGGAGTACGTCAAGGCTGTATATTGTCACCCTGCTTATTTAACTTATATGCAGAGTACATCATGACAAACATTGGGCCGGAAGAAGCACAAGCTGGAATCAAGATTGCTGGGAGAAATATCAGTAACCTCAGATATGCAGATGACACCACCTTTATGGCACAAAGTGAAGAGGAACTAAAATGCCTCTTGATGAAAGTGAAAGAGGAGAGTGAAAAAGTTGGCTTAAAGATCAACATTCAGAAAATGAGGATCATGGCATC
>SJYW01022971.1:192073-224690 GCA_006410735.1 Raphicerus campestris | reverse complement strand
AACCTCAGATATGCAGATGACACCACCTTTATGGCACAAAGTGAAGAGGAACTAAAATGCCTCTTGATGAAAGTGAAAGAGGAGAGTGAAAAAGTTGGCTTAAAGCTCAACATTCAGAAAACGAAGATCATGGCATCTGGTCCCATCACTTCATGAGAAATAGATGGGACAGTGTCAGACTTTATTTTGGGGGGCTCCAAAATCACTGCAGATGGTGACTGCAGCCATGAAATTAAAAAACACCTACTCCTTGGAAGAAAAGTTATGACCAACCTAGATAGCATATTCAAAAGCAGAGATATTCCTTTGTCAACAAAGGTCCGTCTAGTCAAGGCTATGGTTTTTCCAGTAGTCATGTATGGATATGAGAGTTGGACTGTGAAGAAAGCTGAGCGCTGAAGAATTGATGCTTTTGAACTATGGTGTTCGAGAAGACTCTTGAGAGTCCCATGGACTGCAAGGAGATCCAACCAGTCCATTCTAAAGGAGATCAGTCCTGAGTGTTCATTGGAAGAACTGATGTTGAAGCTGAAACTCCAATACTTTGGCCACCTGATGTGGAGAGCTGCCTCATTTGAAAAGACCCTGATGCTGGGAAAGATTGAGGGCAGGTGGAGAAGGGGACGACAGAGGAAGAGATGGCTGGATGGCATCACTGACTCAACGGACATGAGTTTGGGTGAATTCCAGGAGTTGGTGATGGACAGGGAGGCCTGGTGTGCTGCGGTTCATGGGGTCCCAAAGAGGCGGATACAACTAAGTGACTGAACTGAACTAAATATATTGAGAAAATAGCAAAAATAGGAAAGAGAACACAACAAGGCAATTATCTGGAAAGGATGCGCATGAAAAGATGCATACAGGATGCTTATAGCAGCATCACTTATAGTGAAAAACTGGAGACAAGCTAAATGTTCAATAATTAGAAGATTAGTTAGATGAATTATGTCATAACCACGCAACGAAATCTTAAGCAGTCATTTAAAATCACCTTTAGAGGAAAAGTTAACACCTTAAGAAAACATTAACAATATTGTTAAGGGAAAACACATGACAGCATGAATAATATAACCCAAATTGGGAGTGTGTGTGTCTTTATGAACAATATATGTCAAAATGCCAAGGGTTATCACTGGATGGTAGAGTTACGGGCAGTTTTACTTTCTTTTTAGGGCTTTTCTGCATGTTATAATTACTTCACAATAAACATTTCTTGCTCTTTTACTATGTATGTGTATTCTTTTTATTTAGAGACCACATAGTGATAATTTTGCTCTCATTACTTCTCAGAGAATTTGACAAGTTGGTTCCTATATATATACAGTAGATAAACCCTAACTTCATAGTTCTATCTAGCATACTCTTCTCTCCTAGCAGATGAGAAATGTCAGTGGGCTCTTGGTTGCTCATCACAAAAGCAAATGGGGTTGCAGTCCCAAGGAACATAATGGAAAGAGGAGGAATCCATCTCAAGGCTCTTCAGCCTCTGCTGTCTAGGCGTCCCACTACATCTGCCCTGTTGTGGCTTCCAAGACTAGAAAAGACATTCAGTGTCAGCAAACCCTCCTGGTGCTGCAAGCTTCCTCTGTTCTCCCAGGATTCCTAAGGGTTTGGGTAATGCTTTCTCTTCAGGATTTAAACGGAATCTTCAAAGGAGAAGAGAAAAGAATATCCCGGCTCTCCTAGTCTTCCTGCCTCCCCCATTCCTTCTCTTCTCTTTCCTTCTCCTTAGAGAAGGGTGAGGCAGGGCCCCTTACAAGGACACCTCTTTATAGCAAGGATTCTTTTCTTCCTATAGACCTTGGTGTTCCTGTGCATACGGTCCAGGAACTGGGACAGAACACACTTCTGTTGTCTTAAGCTACCAAGTTTGTGGTAAGCAGCTACGGGCAACATGATTGGTGTCTTCATAGCCTGGGTGCTTGATTTCAGATATCTTAGCCTATAGAGCTGTGAGAGGCATAAAGTACAAACAGGGCAAATGTTTCATTGTCAGAAATTAGACTAGTGAGATCCTGCTAGTGAAGACATTCAAACACAGATGGGATGCCCACTCAGGAGAGAAGGTAGAAAGGATTTATGTTTTCTATACGAAGAGATGGACTTTAGAAACACCTTAACTTCATCCAGAAGTTCAAACACAGATGGGATGCCCACTCAGGAGAGAAGGTAGAAAGGATTTATGTTTTCTATACGAAGAGATGGACTTTAGAAACACCTTAACTTCATCCAGAAGTTCAAACACAGATGGGATGCCCACTCAGGAGAGAAGGTAGAAAGGATTTATGTTTTCTATACGAAGAGATGGACTTTAGAAACACCTTAACTTCATCCAGAAGTTCAAACACAGATGGGATGCCCACTCAGGAGAGAAGGTAGAAAGGATTTATGTTTTCTATACGAAGAGATGGACTTTAGAAACACCTTAACTTCATCCAGAAGTTCAAACACAGATGGGATGCCCACTCAGGAGAGAAGGTAGAAAGGATTTATGTTTTCTATACGAAGAGATGGACTTTAGAAACACCTTAACTTCATCCAGAAGTTCAAACACAGATGGGATGCCCACTCAGGAGAGAAGGTAGAAAGGATTTATGTTTTCTATACGAAGAGATGGACTTTAGAAACACCTTAACTTCATCCAGAAGTTCAAACACAGATGGGATGCCCACTCAGGAGAGAAGGTAGAAAGGATTTATGTTTTCTATACGAAGAGATGGACTTTAGAAACACCTTAACTTCATCCAGAAGTTCAAACACAGATGGGATGCCCACTCAGGAGAGAAGGTAGAAAGGATTTATGTTTTCTATACGAAGAGATGGACTTTAGAAACACCTTAACTTCATCCAGAAGTTCAAACACAGATGGGATGCCCACTCAGGAGAGAAGGTAGAAAGGATTTATGTTTTCTATACGAAGAGATGGACTTTAGAAACACCTTAACTTCATCCAGAAGTTCTCCCACAAGAGGTGTGCAGAGTCCATCTGGCATCAGACTTAAATTTTCTTGTCACATCTCAAAGAAATTGACAAATGTTTGACAGGTTGTTCCAAAAAGCCTGGCATAAGTAAGCCTTAGTTATTTATATCTTTCTCACCCGGAAAATATTCTAGGTCCCCAACTTAGACTTTTCCCAGTGGTTTCAAAATGAAGGGTCATGAATTGAGCACTTAATATGCTCCATTTTCTATGTGAGTATCTTGTACATGGATACTCATAGTTAACTGTGTGCATTTTTTCTAGGATGTGTTATACTGTCATGACCAAGGTACTCTGATAACCGTTCTAGAAAGAGAACGCAGCTTTCTTGAAAGGCCATTCTGCACACATGGATAAATCATGTTCACAGTTCATGAATTACTTTGACTTTGACCCACACAATGTTCACTTGCAGACAGGAGCCAGTTTGAGATCTTGTCCTAAGAACTTCAGGGATGGGCCAGGGAGAAATGCCAGTCCTATAAACCAGAGTGGAAGTGGCAGCCCACATCTGGATGTGTGGTGGTGAAGGACGCAGGACAATAGTATTCAACGCTGCGCACTGGACTTTCTGGCAAGCACCATGCAAACAGATGCTGTGCAGTGCACACAGAAATCTAATTAAGGGCATGGGCTATTTCTCCAAAAGGAAAGGCAATTACTATCCATTTTAGTTGTAACTGCTTGGTGTGTGCCAAACACTTTCGGAATTTGTTACAAAATCAGAAGGGATCTATGATTTTTTAAAATAAAATCTATAGAGGATATAAAGAATCATGCAATAACTAACCCCTGTGTTCTCACTTTCTCAGTTTAAGAAGAAGTTGGCATTTCTTTCTTTCTCCTCTGATGTAAGTGCTGGAGTTTGAGAAGTGTCTTGAAAGATGACTCTGATAGGAGTCTCTAAATACACAAGTCTGAGTTGATTAAAACTGACCAACATGTGTGTGAACTACAGCAAAATATGCTCCCACTCCTCTGGCCTGTGATGTCTATCTACCCTCAGAAGTTCCCAGATCATCTCATTTTTTATTCCGATTACACATTGGAATAGCTCTTGTCCTCATGTAAACATGGGTTAGAGACGCTTCTATCTACACCAGCCCAACCTCTCCATCTCAGACCTATCGCCAGCTTCCCTGGCTATGGTTCTCCCTTCCTATATTCCATCCCATTTCCCAAGCTCAACAGTGCCATTCATACTGGGAGTAATGGTGAGACCTTGGAGTAACAGAAACCCACACACACGAATGTCTCTGCTAGGGGAAGATCATTTGCATGCCTGAGGCAGAATTGTTCATGAACATCGACAAAGCTCTAACCAGAAAGGCAGTGGAACAGAACCTCCACACACATACGTTACCTAAGAGTATGGTTTCCTGGGCCCGCCTCCTAGAACCTTCCCTAAAGCACGCCACAATCATTCTACTGGGGACCAAGCTTTCCTCAGGGCAATGCCAATCCCAGAACCAGTAACAACATCCTATGGCATTCAGTAGATCCATTTTCAAGACAATCGCATCTTTCAAACACGTTTCTGACTTAGCATTTTAGAAGACGATTCAAAATCAAGAATCTTGCTTCCAGAACAAGGAGGTCATTCTTATGATGTGCTGCCTAGTTTAGGACTCAGTTCGGTTCAGTTGCTCAATCGTATCCTACTCTTTGGGACCCCATGGACTACAGCACACTAGGCCTCCCTGTCCATCACCAACTCCCGGAGTCCACCCAAGCCCATGTCCATTGAGTCGGTGATGCCATCCAACCATCTCATCCTCTGTCGTCCCCCTTTCCTCCTGCCTTCAATCTTTCCCAGCATCAGGGTCTTTTCAAATGAGTCAGCTCTTCACATCAGGTGGCCAAAGTACTGGAGTCTCGGCTTCAGCATCAGTCCTTCCAATAATTATTCAGGACTGATTTCCTTTAGGATGGACTGGTTGGATCTCCTTGCAGTCCAAGGGACTCTCAAGAGTTTAGGACTAACTGGTCATTATTACTAATATAGTTATCTGTTAATTTGTGGTAGATACTTAAAACACTTTCAGTTAGTGTTGCTGTAATCAGTGTCAAAAACATTTAACCTGTGTCCATCATCTGATGAATGGATAAACTAAATGTGGTCTATCCACAGCACACACTATTATTCTGCCATAGAAGGGAATGGAATACTGATAGAGGCAGACCCGAAAGGCCACATATTATATGACTCCATTTATATGAAATATACAAAATAGGCCAATACATAGAGACAGAAAGCAGATTAGTTAGTGGTTGCCAGGAGCTGGAAGGAGAGGGAATGGGGAGTGTCTGCTTAGTGCATAAGGGTTTCCTCATAGGGTGATGAAAAGTTCTGAACCTGGATGGTGGGGACGTATGCACAACATTGTCAGTGTACTCAATGCCATTAAACTGCATACTTGAAGATGGCTAAAACTGCCAATTTCATGTTCCACGTATTTTATCCCAGTTAAAAAGAAAAACGATTTAACCTCTGGGTTTCTGTTTCCTCAGTTATACCCTTAGATCTATTGTCTTTGGTATGTTATGGGAGATAGAACCTATTTTGTAAAAATCTTTGTGAATGGAAACTTGTGAAAAAAAAAATTTTTTTTTTTTGGTCTGCACAGCATGTAGGATCTTCGTTCCCTGGGACTGAGTTCAGGGACTGAACCTGTGCCCCCTGCATTGGAAGCACAGAGGCTTAACCACTGGTCCACTAGGGATGTCCTACAGATGGATACTTTTTTGGTCGAGAACTGTAAGACCCACCATACTGAGCATATGCTCAACGGCTGAAGAAATCCAGGACGCCAGGCCACTGGGATGACCCTAAAGGTCACAGCTGCACTCTCCTGAGCTCATTCCCCTTGATGTCTCTCATTCTCTCTCCACCCACCCCCAAGACAGACTGCTACTCACAATCAGAACACTCTTTAGAAGCATCAACAGGCAGCTGTGCCTGCTCCTAACGGATTCTACGTACCTGATGTACTGAGAATACAGGATGATTTCTTTCACATGATTGAGCTCCATAGGCTCTGTCTTCTAGACCATTTTGTTGGTTTAAAATGCACCAACGCTCAAGCATCGTGAAGTCTGCCCCCGTGGGGAAAGGGGGTCAATTGGGTTCACTGTGCCGAGATTTTTCTTTTATTTAAAAAACCTAAATTTCAAACCACATCTTCTATTTCTTTCAACAACATCAGGCATTAGCATGTCACTTGCCTCTCCATTTCTAGGAATAAAGACTAGAAATCTTAATATAAAACATTAACTCTGTGGGCTGGACTGGCAGAGTAATAGATCTTTGGAACTACAGTGGCAAAACCTTGCCGGGGCTTCCTCAAGTCACAATAAAGCACTGTGATTCTTTTATTGAACCAAGAGCAGTTAAGTCACAAATGTATCTATGCAGAAAGCAATTGTGGCAGCAACGCGAATAGATGACTTCAGGAACCATTCAGTACCGGCGCCAAAGGGCCCTGATGCTAAAGGTGAAAATAATAGATTGGATTAGAAAGCACTGCTGAGACCCAGAGCAGTCAATGACACCTCAGCACTCTCTCTATTTGAGCTCTGATCGCTCTTACTTCACATGCAAGGCACACGGCATTAGCAACCAGATGGTATTTTCCTTTTCCTGCTGGACTTTCTAGCATTTCCAAAGACTCTTGTCTGAATTAGTTCACTTTTTCTGGCCAGCCTAATAAGGTTTCAGCCAGCTGACAAGCCGGAATACAAGGAAAAATGAATCCCAACAGAGAGCACAACTATTTATTAGGCTTAATAAGAAAAGAGGAGAAAGAAAAGAAAAAACACAGCTTAGATATCAACATAGTCAATACCTTTGGGTTTCATTTTTTTTAACCCTTAAAAAACCCTATAGGTCTGGAAGTGATATCAGAAGTCATCTGCTCAATGCGCCAAATTAGTTATCTACTGCTGCATAACAAATCCCTCCCAAACTCAGTGACTCGAAACATTCATCATTTCACAGTTTCCAGGGGTCAGGGATCCAGGTGCAGTTTCTGTGAGTCTTCTGCTGTTAGAGACTCTCCCAGGCTGCAGTCCCAGTGTTGGCAGTGGCTGTGGTCAGCTGAGGAGTTGACTGGGGAAGTTACTGCCCTCGGTCACTCAAGAGGTTGATGGCAGGAGGCATTTCCTCCCGGGCTGTTGGACTGAGAGTTTTGGTTCCCCATGAGCTGGTGGCCAGAGGCCTTACTCTATTCCTTGCTTACTCACATGGCAGCGTGCAATATGGTGGCTGGCTTCATCAAGCAAGCAAAGGAGATGGCAAGAGAGAGAGTATGAACACAACACAAGTCATGGTCATTTGCAAAGTAATACAGGCAAACCGTGAAGATATTGTGCATTCAGATCCAGACCACAGAAATAAGGGGAATGTCTCAATAAAGTGAGTTACATGAATTTTTTTTTGGTTTCCCAGTGCATATAAAAGTTATGCTTACATTAAATTATAGTCTAATACATGGGCAGTAGCATTATGCTTTAAAAATGCACAGACCTTAATCTAAAAATATTCTATTACCAAAAATTGCTAACCATCATCTGAGCCTTCAGAGACTCATAGTAGTAATACCCAAGATCATGGATCACAGATCATCACAACAACTATAATAATAATGAAAAGGTTTGACATATTGTGANTTTAAAAATATTCTATTACCAAAAATTGCTAACCATCATCTGAGCCTTCAGAGACTCATAGTAGTAATACCCAAGATCATGGATCACAGATCATCACAACAACTATAATAATAATGAAAAGGTTTGACATATTGTGAGCATTACCAGAATGTGTGTGGCTAAAATCTAACTCATAAACTTAAACAAAATCATCTAATGAATTAGCAAGACAATTGACTCAGATAAACATGGGTGGCAAAAGGAAAATTGAAGCTTTTGTATTCCAAAGAGATAGAATGCCCCCTGAATCAATCTGCTGGAAAGGTTATTTCTAATCAATACAATGGTCAGACTGTATTGTGGGAGTGTTAACCTGTTTCAGTCACTTTCCTTTTTTAGTTTCTCTCTCGGCCATTTACACTCTTCTCAGACATGACCAAGACCTCTCCATTCTGTGTAGCTGTCCTCAGCTTCCAGGCTGATGGTCAGCATCCACCCAACAGGAGTTCAGTGTTTGTCTTTGGCTGAAGGAGAAGAATGGGAAACAAAAAAATGCACTACCAACTCCTAACTCTGGTGCATTTTCAAACGCCTTGGAGCAAATTCAATATGCTCAGTTCAGTTCAGTTGCTCAGTCGTGTCCAACTCTTTGCAACCCCATGAACTGCAGCACGCCAGGCCTCCCTGTCCATCACCAACTCCCGGAGTTCACTCAAACTCACGTCCATCGAGTTTATGATGCCATCCAGCCATCTCATCCTCTGTCGTCCCCATCTCACTCCACCTTCAATCTTTGCCAGCATCAGGGTCTTTTCTAGTGAGTCAGTTTTTTGCATTAGGTTTGCATCAAGTTACAGCCTTAGCATCACTCCTTCCAATGGACACCCAGGACTGATCTCCTTTAGAATGGACTGGTTGGATTTCCTTGCAGTCCATGGGACTCTCAAGAGTCTTCTCCAACACCACAGTTCAAAAGCATCAATTCTTCGGCACTCAGCTTTCTTTACAGTGCAACTCTCACATCCATACATGACCACAGGAAATACCATAGCCTTGACTAGACAGACCTTAGTCGGCAAAGTAATGTCTCTGCTTTTGAATATACTATCTAGGTTGGTCATAACTTTTCTTCCAGGGAGTAAGCATCTTTTAATTTCATGGCTGCAATCACCATCTGCAGTGACTTTAGAGGCCCCCAAAATAAAGTCTGACACTGTTTCCACTCTTTTCCCATCTATTTCCCATGAAGTGATGGGACCAGATGCCATAATCTTCGTTTTCTGAATGTTGAACTTGAAGCCAACTTTTTCACTCTCCTCTTCACTTTCAAGAACTTTTTTAGTTCTTCACTTTCTGCCATAAGGGTGGTGTGCTCATTCACCCTCAAATCTGAGCCACTGGTAGATGATGAACACAAATCCCAATCAAAGTTAAAAATACCTTGACAGGACTGATAAGAGTGCATTTGGGTGTAGTTTTCCAAATGTTCTGCTGAGAACCAACCAGCATCAGCCTTTTAGAGATATATAGATGACAGTGTGTGGGGGGGTATAACAAACATGGATCCAAACTTGCCCTCAGATTCTGGAAGCGCTTTTAGCAAATCTGAAGTTCTTTGAGAGTATAGAAATATTTGCATGATAAACCTAAATTAACACACAAACTATAGAGTGACGACAACTTCCAGAATCCAAGGGGCCTCTCAGTTCAGTTCAGTCACTCAGTCGTGTCCGACTCTTTGCGACCCCATGGACTGGAGCACACCAGACTTCCCTGTCCATCACCAACTCCCAGAGCTTGCTCAACCTCATGTCCATCAAATCAGTGATACCATCCAATCATCTCATCCTCTGGGGTCCCCTTCTCCTCCTGCCTTCAATCCTTCCCAGCATCAGGGTCTTTTCAAATGAATCAGTTCTTCACATCAGGTGGCCAAAGATTGGAGCTTCAGCTTTAGCACCAATCCTTTCACTGAATATTCAGGACTGATATTCTTTAGGATCGATTGGCTTGATCTCCTTGTAGTACAAGGTATTCTCAAGAGTCTCCTCCAACATCACAGTTCAAAGGCATCATTTGTTCAGTGCTCAGCTTTCTTTATGGTCCAACTCTCACATTCTTACATGACTTCTGGAAAAACCATAGCTTTGACAATATGGACCTGTCGGCAGAGTAATGACTCTGCTTTCTAATATGCTGCCTAGGTTTGTCATAGCTCTTCTTCAAGGAGCAAGTGTCTTTTAATTTCATGGCTGCAGTCACTATCTGCAGTGATGTTGGAGCCCAATCTTGGGCTCCAAGGGGCCTCTAGGCCAGTTCACAGGTAACTAAATAATAATAAAGCACTGTTAACTTTCTGGAAGATAGATGCTTTAAAGAAAAACCTATTAGTCAATGAAGAGGGTCACAGAATGGTTTCCTCTCCTGTCTTTCTTTTCCCAATAGGAGAGAAAGCATGTTGGGCTTCTCCAAATGCGGGCTACATATATTCTCCACATGGTTTGTCACTGGCCTCTTTGTGAGACTCAAGATTACAATGAGGCCAATCCATGCCTGTCTCTGGCCTGTCTTAATAGCTTAACTAATTGTAATCGACTAAACACCAGGCATCAACTCACACATGTCAAGACTCATTTCTATCACCATCTTGGATCTATTGTAGTCTATAGCGAAGCATGCTGGGAAATGTCTGATGGGTCACCCAAACATGGCAGATCCTAGGTCAATATCACGACCCAGAAGATGAAGCCAGATGGTCCAAAGGCCAGGGCATAGGAGCGGGGAGCTGAGGTCAAGCAGGCACTGTAGGCTGAGTGAATGAGGTCACTGAGCCTGGGCCACTGTGACTGCACGTGCTTAATATGGGTGAGTAAACCCACATCAAGGGATTTAAAACAGGGCTGATCTCACACTANCTGATGGGTCACCCAAACATGGCAGATCCTAGGTCAATATCACGACCCAGAAGATGAAGCCAGATGGTCCCAAGGCCAGGGCATAGGAGCAGGGAGCTGAGGTCAAGCAGGCACTGTAGGCTGAGTGAATGAGGTCACTGAGCCCGGGCCACTGTGACTGCACGTGCTTAATATGGGTGAGTAAACCCACATCAAGGGATTTAAAACAGGGCTGATCTCACACTAGTGAGGCACACCACCCAAATCTTCTGACTGTCTTCAGATTCAGGTATCTCTGGTCTCTCTAATCCTCATACCTGGAATTCACTGCTTTGGGGGAGTAGGGGAAGAGGGGCCTGAACCAGTCTTCTCTTAAAAATATGAATTTGTCTAGATCTAGGGGTGATGAAGATGTAAAAGGGTAACACACTACCCAGGGCAGGGGACAAGCCCATTAGCAACCTTTGTCACCATCAAATAGGATTGTCCTGAGAAACTGGCATGGACAGAGATTACATATCTTGGCAAAAGAACTTCTGAATTTAACAAGTACACTCTAAATCACCAGGACTTCTGATTCCTAATTTGATACTCTTTATAAGGACCTAGCTATCTTTACTTGCAAATTATTAGGATGCAATGTGTCTCTCCATTGCCATCCAGCAACAAATATGACTGTGTCATTTAGAGGCTTCTACGAATCTAGGCCCATGAGATATTTCTTGAGTAGAGCACTATGACCGGAGAGTATTCAAAGTACTAGAAACAGGATGGCAGACAAGAGAGGGTCCCTCACCTCAAGAAGATCGCCCTGGGGCAAGACAGACCCTGCTCGAAGCTACGTTTTCATGCATATTCTCTACCACGTTACATTTTCCCTTGGCTTCCTTCTCTTGAACTCCCTCGAGAGGAAGCCCTGTTATACATGAGCTGAGGTATCTCTTTTCCACCCTCAGCCTTTCCCCCAGCTCACATGGAGGGATATTGAGCCCAGCCAACAACCTTTGCCTCAAATCTCTGCAAGATGGAATAGCCTGTGAGCAGAGTCTGCCCCAAGCCCTGCACGTTTGCTGGGACAGATTTCGCCTCNCTACCACGTGACATTTTCCCTTGGCTTCCTTCTCTTGAACTCCCTCAATGAGAGGAAGCCCTGTTATACATGAGCTGAGGTATCTCTTTTCCACCCTCAGCCCTTCCCCCAGCTCATGTGGAGGGATATTGAGCCCAGCCAACAACCTTTGCCTCAAATCTCTGCAAGACGGAAGAGCCTGTGAGCAGAGTCTGCCCCAAGCCCTGCGCGTTTGCTGGGACAGATTTCGCCTCTCAACACTGTATTTATTACTGGGGCGTGAAACACAAATCTGCAGATGCCTGTTCCACTCGCCTGCTGTTGAGAGCCTGCTCAATAATTTAGTGCTCCCTCCCTAAAGGACAGGACATTTGGTTTCTGTTGGCTGTTGCCTAAGACAAAAGACGATGTGGGATGGGTTCTGAGGTATCCGGATCCCTGCGTCCTCTCTGGACTCCCTTGCGGTTGATTCTTGCAAACACTGGTTTGCAGCTGCAGAAGCAGCAGCTCCTTAACTCTTGGCCAGACATTATGGCTGTTTCACAGACACAGTACTCTTCTGTCTCCCCATTCCATTATCACAGCGAATTGACTACTTTAAAAAAAAAAAAAAAAAAAACTTGTCACAAAAGAAGACCAAATACTGGCAACAGATAAAACAAAAGGAGGCACCGAGCTCTTTAATTAAGGTTTGCGAAGGCATGTGAATCCTCACTCTTAGTTAGCCCGCTGTGTCTCTGCCTGATTAGCAATGATGCATCTGCTCGGTTTCCTGGTATCCATCTGTACTGCTACAAAGAAATGTATTCGGGTCGCCCTGATCCTCAATGAGATGACTCAAAGGCATCAGCTGTAGATAGACTAATGGTTATGCGTGTTGACAGAGTGTTTCCTGCGCCCCTTGCTGTGCTGACATGCAAGATCACAGCACCTTACACGTACCTGAAGTTAACCCACATCCACACAGACAGCCCAGATGAAGTGCCTACTGCCAGGAAACCCGAACAGTTTTAGGATGACCCGTTTCTCTGCTGTATTGTTCAAGACTGGAAATAGACCTCAATTACACTCTTTTCAGAAGCTCCGCCTACCTGTTCTGCCTGGTCTCCTGCCATAGAATTTCTCCTTGAACAGATTCAAAGAACCAGGAGAACTGGGATCTTCCTGCATGTTACAAAGGAAGGGACTTCTCATACCAATGTGTCCTGAAGGTGTGTCTGTATATCCGAGGACTTTTTATCACCAAGAGAAGGGCAGCCAAGACCTACGTGGCCACTAGTCAGAGGTGTCTGGGCAGAAAACACCGCACAACTGAAGTGATGTTGGCCCTGTGTGACTTTTGTTCCCCCAGTCACTTTATTTCTCTCATTTCTAAAAATATTGTAGCACTATATGGATCTTAAAATTCTCTACTATACCATTCTGTGATTCAACATCATCAGCTTGGGTTCACAGAACTTGAAACTGCTGAACTGACCTCTGTACACAGACACAGATATTGGAGATGTGAAAATATTTTTCTAAAGCTGGTAAAACCCAAATAAAGTCTGCAGTTGCATTAATAGTGGCTATCAGTGGTTTTTTAGATTTGACAAACGTACCATAGTAATGTGAGATGCTAACAGGAGAAAGAACTCGGTGAGGATTGTGTGGGAACACTGTAATATCTTTGCAACTTTTCTGCAAATCTAGAATTATTCAAAAACGAAGCATTTATTTAAGAAAAAATTTTAATATATACTTTCCTCACTTGGGTGTAAGTGAAAGAAACACTGAGTTTAAACTAAACAGGTGTATTACAAGATGACATTTTGTCAGCCCTTTCATTTCAGAAAAGACAGGTTAATTCTGCTATCGCCAAAATGTTTGCACCATCAGATCATGGTCACTTTGTACACTTGAACACTTTGTATTCCCTCTCTTAATGTGGGAAGGGTCGCAGAATTTGAAGAATTCACATTCTTGGAAAACTCCAGATTGCATGCCTTGAACCATGACAGTAATTAGTAGAAAATACAATAAAATACTAGGAGTAGGACAAACTCTAGGGAGAATTTTCCTTAGAAAATGACCAAACCAGGGAACCTCAAGTGTGGACCAAGCATCAGTGAGTCACTGTATATTGGATTTCCTACTACCTGTTCACACTAGCATGTCAATTAGGCTTAAGCTGGGTGCGATCATCATTAGGCTAGCCCTTTCTTTTCTTTCTCACTTAGCCACCTTATTGAACTCATAGTGGTAGCTTCAAAAGAGACTTAGAATGACCTGGCCCATTCTCTTCCTGAGTCCCATAGGCAGGTTTCAAATGACACAAGGACACACGGGCACAAATACTTTGAATAAATTGCTACAAGATTATAAAGTATAATTACTACTGATATCACGACCAGCCACTTGGCTAAGGTCAACCCACTGCATAGACCATGGACGATTCTAAACTCCAAAGAATCTGGCATGGACTCTTTGTAACTTTATTATGGACAGTGGTGAACTCCATGTAAGAAAATGTTTAATAAACAAACCATTACAATGTGAACTCTTTAGTCCCCAGCCAGTAGTCAGGCTCTTTCCTCTTCAGAAAGAGCAAAACCAGAAGAGAGAGCCTTCGTTTACCAATTGGAAAAGGGAGCAGAGAAAAGCCTGCCTTTATTCCTGGGGGAAAATAATGTAACTGTTATAAGCTGCTGTATTACATCAAATTAAAAGCATTTTTTCTGAATTAAGAGAAAATTGAGTGGGAAAATGCTTCCTTTTGGAAATTTAATTCCCAATTGAGTATTTATATGCTGATAGTCTTCCCAAGTACACAATCGTAAACTGCTTCACGTGCCAATAGCATCAACCAGGACAGGAAAAGAGGCGTTCTTTAGACAGTCATTTTCCTCCCAATCTTACACTCTTCACAACCCCAACTTCTAGTCCTTGTGATCTCACGAAAGCCCAAGCCAGCTCCTTTAAAAACAGATTGGCACAAAATAATCAAGTTCCATGATGAATATCAACAAAATCCATGGCCATGAATGGGAATGAAGGAGAACGTTTCATTTCATATTTAAAATGTTAAATTGAGTACTTACAATTCCCCTGATTTAGCTTTTTTAATTAAAAAATTCAAGCTTTATTCAACATTTGCATATTCATGCCTCTATAATGTACACTGATTGCATTAAAGGCGGAGAAAAAGCATGTAAGTACAGTACAAATATAGTTACTCATCAAGTGCATCATCTATGTGTGCATAGATAAATATTTCCAAACAAATTAACATACGCCCCAGCACAGGTGCCCTGGCCTCACAGCTCCCTCCAGCTATTTCAGTCCGACTTTCCTTTCCACCAAGTTTCCAGAGCCAGAGCACCAGTTTAAAGTTTTTATAATTTGCTGATTTGTAGGCTTGGTGGGTCCCTTTGCCAAAGGCTCTGATCAGTGACTAACCCTTCTGATGAGCAATAGACAGGGAAGAAAACATTCAGCTGCACTTTTTACTGCAAACCAAAAGTACGGTTCCACAATTCAACAAAGACTGCCAATGTCTAGTTTGTGGCCTTCAGTCACAGGAAGGGGCATTTCCCATGCCTGTGAAGAGAATGCCCCTGACCAGGCATAGCTGGCCCTGTTAATGGCCCACCAATAGCTGGCATCCCCTGACTTCATGCTTACAGAATCATGCCTGTCTGCAGCTCCAGTGTCCCCGACGCTTAGAAGTAAGTTGTGCTTTGTCTAAGCCAGAGGCTGGCAAATGACCCCTGGGTCAAATCCAGCCCACCACCTGGTTTTGTCCATAAAATTTTACGGGAACACAGACCTACCCACTCATTTGCTTGCTGTCTGTGGCTGCTTTCACACTCTAAGGACAGATGGCCTGCAAGGCCTCAAATATTTACTGCCTGGCCCTTGCCACGCCCTGGTCCAAGTCAACGCCAGCCCAATTTCCCAGCCTCCCTTGCAGCTAGGAACATGCTGAATTATATTTGGCAATGGCACCCACTCCAGTACTCTTACCTGGAAAATCCCATGGACAGAGGAGCCTGGTGGGCNTACTTGCTGTCTGTGGCTGCTTTCACACTCTAAGGACAGATTTGAGTAGCTGCAACAGAGAGCATATGGCCTGCAAGGCCTCAAATATTTACTGCCTGGCCCTTGCCACGCCCTGGTCCAAGTCAACTCCAGCCCAATTTCCCAGCCTCCCTTGCAGCTAGGAAGATGCTGAATTATATTTGGCAATGGCACCCACTCCAGTACTCTTACCTGGAAAATCCCATGGACAGAGGAGCCTGGTGGGCTGCAGTCCATGGGGTTGCTAAGAGCTGGACACGACTGAGCGACTTGACTTTCACTTTTCACTTTCATGCATTGGAGAAGGAAATGGCAACCCACTCCAGTGTTCTTGCCTGGAGAATCCCAGGGACGGGGGAGCCTGATGGGCTGCCGTCTATGGGGTCACACAGAGTTGGACACGACTGAAGTGACTTAGCAGCAGCAGGTGAGGAATAAGACGTTACCAAGAGCTACCTTTGAATACGTAATAGATGATAGACACATTTGAGGAAGTAAGAACCACAGAAGAGCATTTGAACTGGGGAGCTGAATGCAGGAAGGAGGATGTAAGTTCAGGACAGCTGAATATATGATTTGCGGTACTTTGGGAAAGTCCAGAAACTACTTCAACATACAAGGCTAGAACTCAGAAAAGAGGTCTAGCCTGAAGACCGCTAAGGTCAACTGCTCTGTTAACTTTAACTCAAAGAAACTCTTTTTGGAGCTTGTCCCCTGCAAAACATTATCTCCAAGTAAAACTTTCTGACACTGCCTCCTTCTTACAACTCTATCTTAACTTAGTTCCTCTGGCACTAGCCTGTCCTGCTCCCTTCCCACCTCTCACTGTTCTTCCATCTTCTGTCAGTTGCTCAGTTGTGTCCGACTCTTTGTGATCCCTTGGACTATAGCCTTCCAGGCTCCTTTGTCCATGGGATTTCCCAGGCAAGAATACTGGAGTGGATTGCCATTTCCTTCTCCAGGGGATCTTCCCAACCCAGGGATCAAACTGAGTCTCCTGTACTGGGGGCAGATTCTTTACTGTCTGAGCCACCAGGGCATTTTTGTCTGCTCATATGTTGTCCTTCACTCCTTAAACTGGGAAATCCCTTTAGGATTTATCATCAAGCTTTTTTGATTTTCTCAATATTCTCTTTCTGAACATTCTCATCAGCCTCCCAGCTCTCAAGCAAATGACTCTTCAAGTTGACATTTCCAGCCTGGAATTTTCCCTAGATCATGATCCACTGTTAACTGGTTGCATATCCCAAAATGGGTGCCATGTCACCAACCCAAACTCTATGTACCTAAAACATTTATTGATATTGCCCCAAATAGAGAAAAGACACTGGTCATGGAGTTGGAATTGCATGTTCTGAGTCCTGGCTTTGAGTCCTACTGTGTGAGCTTAGCAAGTTTCCTCACTTCTGAGCCTCAGTTTCATCATTTCCATAGGCCCCAAGAGAGGTATGAAGTTCCATTTATGGCTGTAGATGAGAAAAAAATGTCTGATTTGGAATACATGGTGAGGGAAACCTAAAAAGAGTGGGAGAAGAGGATGGTGTTTCAGCTTGAAAAGCGTGTGGGGAACTTCAGGAATCTACCTGTCCTTTCATGGGGCCCATGTGGTTTGATTTGAGTATACACGTGGGNGGCTGATTTGGAATAAATGTGAGGGAAACCTAAAAAGAGTGGGAGAAGAGGATGGTGTTTCAGCTTGAAAAGCATGTGGGGAACTTCAGGAATCTACCTGTCCTTTCATGGGGCCCATGTGGTTTGATCTGAGTATACACGTGGGTAGAGCATACTTTGACTTCTGGCCCCTTGTTGAGAAAAAGACAAAGACCTGACCACCATTTTTGCTTTTGTCCTCTGCTCCCAGCTTCATTTCATACTTTGCTTAGTTTCAATCTAGTTCCAGCCTCAACTCTGGTGTCTGTGACCTGTGCTGGATGGTGTGTATCCAACTCACCTTAACTAACCTCTGGCCCTTTCTGAAGCCTGGGCATCCAAGTTAGCTCAAATGTGATCTCAGGTTGCCTCTGCTTTTCTTAGGCTTAAACTTCCCAGATTTAAACCACCACCACCACCACCAACTGTAAATGGACTTTACAAAGAGGCAGACATTTAAAGTGGCTTTATATCAAGTCAGAGAATACAGACANGGTGGGGTGGGGGTGGTGGTGGTGGTGGTTGGTAGGAGATTGACAAGGGGGTGGCAGAGAGAGAGATTTGGCTCCTGGAAATCTGGGTCCAGTCTGGGGAGCCCTAAGCCCTGAAGAACAGAGAAAGTCAGAACAGGACTGAGCTGACACGGCTCCCAAGAGGTTTTAGCTTGTATGAGCCGCCACCTCAGTGGAAACGTTCCCTCAAGCAGAGGGTTGAATATGAACTTTCCAAATAAGAAGTCCAAGTCCTAACCACCAGGATCCATGAAGGTGACCTTATTTGGAAGAAAGATCTTTGCAGATTAATTAAGGGTCTCAAAATCAGATTACCCTGGATTTGGGTGGGTCCTACATAAAGTGACTTGTGAGTGTTCTTATAAGAAAAAGGCAGAGTGAGGGTTTGAGAAACTCAGATGCACAGGGGAGAAGGCCACGTGGAGAGAGAGACAGGGATGGGATTCTGTAGACCCAAGTCAGAGAAGGCCTGGAGCCACTGGAAGCTGGACAAACCACGGACGATGCACCCCTGGAGACCCCAGAGGGAGCGTGTCCCTGCCGCCAGCTTCATTTGAGACTCCTGGCCACCAGGACTGAGGGAGACTATGTTGCTCTTGTTTTAAGCCGCATGATTTGAGGTAATCTGTTACAGAAGCCCTGGGAAATAAATACAACATCCTTGTGAATCCCACAGCCAAGCCTCTCTTGAAACAGACTTCCTTCCTCCCCTTGGGGTCCTAAAGATGTTCATTTAAACCAGATTTGAGTCCCAATTTAAACATGGGCAAGGGCAAAGAAACATGTCTCTCTTGCACTGTTAGTGGCTCAGCGGTAAATAATTCGCCTGCCAGTGAAGGAGATGCAGGTTCGATCCCTGGGTTGGGAAGATCCCCTGGAGGAGGAAATGGCAACCCACTCCAGTATTCTTGCCTAAAGAATCCCACGGACAGAGAAGCCTGTCAGGCTACAGTCCACGGGGTCGCAAAGAGTCAGACAGAACTTAGCACAGCACAACCCTCTTAAAGTCTATGCTAGTCCCAGAAAGAGAGAGACCCTGCTGCTTTAACTCCGAGATGAACACCAAAGTGTCAGAGGCATTTGAAGCTGTCTCCATCTCCCCTCTCTCCCCTAAGCCTGCTTCTCTTCTGGGTCCCTGTGGTTCTTAGTGTGCAGAGTCTGCCTTCTAGGAGCTGCCTGAGGAGCCAGCCTCTAGTTCTCGCCTTCACTCTCCAGCTTTCTCCCTTGTGCCACTGACTGGGTTCATTAGGTGACTGTGACTGTCTCTACTGGCTACATATCTTTGTTGCACCCCTGGCTCATCAAGAGGTGGGAACCAGCCTCCATCTTGCAGATGTAGGAGCAGGAAGACCATTTGGAGTTTAGGTTTGGGGTTTTGGTTTGGGGGAGCACGTTGTCTACAGCTTCCCAGGGGGCGTGCTTTGGGTAGTGAAACTGTTAACTCTGTTGTTCATCTGACTGGTAGTGTTTGTTCTCAATTAACTGAAAACTAGAGTCGATGACGGGCACATGGATACTCCAAACGACTGGCAAAATCACGCAGCTACTGAGGACTTGCCAGGCACTCTATGTTTTTGGATTCTTGCCTCTTTTTCCTCAATGCAGATGGCTTTCTAAGACTATTTCCCCATAAACTAAAGAGAACCTTCCATCCTATCTTTCAAGCATAGGTTTCAAACTGATCTCCTTCACAAAGCCTCTAGGAATAATTTCAAGTCCACAGACACTACATCTTTACTTTGAATTTCTTTATAGTTATATAAATGTCATATATTAAGTTTTAATATGTCTAAATACCCTGGTTGTTACCTACATATTCATCATTCTACTCCATATCTGTTCAAAGTTATACAATCAGGAATGATGTTTTTCCCAACATCTCTCCTGTCCCTATGAACCTTTCCAAATCTCAGGTTCTCTGAATGGAGTTTCAATTTTGTGTCATTTTATCAACTTATTCAGCCAAACATCTATTGAAATCCTACAACAGGCAAGCACGACACAGATAAAGATAAATAAAACATAGCTCTGGCCCTTGTTGCTCTCAAATTCCATTGGGAGGGAAGTGTCAATAAGAAGTATTGTTATAGGCTTTACTTTATATTTACTTTACTTTGGGAACAGAGTCATGAAAACCGAAGACAGAACAACTCACTCTGCCTAACAGTTAGGAAGGCCTCACAGAGAAGGGGATGTGCAAATAAGGCTCTTATGGATGGACAGGAATACATGCTACAGATTAAGAGGGAAAGAAATTCGAAATGGAAGACATACTATGTGCAAAGGCAGAGTCATCAGTGGACCAAGCACCGCCCAGAAAACAATGAAAATCTCCGAGGAGCTGGAGTTGCCATGAAGATGACTGGCAAGGGATTAGGTTGGCAAGGCAATTGGCAGAATGCAGTGAGCCAAGCTAAGGTGATCAGATATTATCTGGTCAACAACTGGCAGCCAAGGGCAATTCCTAAAACCAGCTTTCGTTTTAAGATTAAAAAAACTAGAAATTAATTTAGAATAAATTTCTGGTTGAAAATTATGGCTAAGGTGGGCACAACACCCAGGATAATGCTAGACAAACAGAAGGCACAAGATAAGTGCCTACTGAGTATGAATCCAGAGTCAGAAGGGAGGAACCATGGAAAGAAATGCTGAGGCCATAGTTATTGCTTTTCCAAATCTTAGCTGCCACTGGTATTTCCACCACATATAGGATGTTCCACAATGATACAGACAGAAGTCCTTTTCCTCAAAAGGACAACTCTGCTCACAGGACTGAGCACCTCTGCTCTGGTGCCACTGACTCTCACTTCGTAGTGAGGAGATGGCAGAAACCACATTCACACACTCAGTTCATACTTGGGGAGGGCCTGTCATGACTCCTCCCGCCTCTTAGCATGGTTGATGAAATGACTATCCTATGTCTAGAAATAAATCTGGAGGTGGAGTCATCAGATAAAAATATTTTGAAAAATTAGCCACAGATGGTTGAGCATTTTTGCAACACTTTCTCAGAATTTTTTTCTCTTTCTTTTTTCCTCCTCCTTCTTCTGTAAAAATGTAATTAAAGGAATTCCTTAAGGCATGGGTCCCCAACCTCTGGGATCTAATGCCTGGTGATCTGAGGTGCAGCTGATGTGATTATAATAGAAATAAAGTGCACAATAAATGTAATGTGCTTGAAACATCCCCAAACCATCCCCCCACTGCTGGTCTGTGGAAAAATCGTCTTCCATGAGACCAGTTCCTGGTGCCAAAAGTTTGGGGAGTATTGCCCTAAGGGGAGACCTGGTTTCAAATCCCAGCTCTGTAGCTTACCACCTACCACAGAGCTGACTTCCATCAACTCACTATACTCCACTGAGCCTCAACTGCTTCTCTGTAAGGGAGAGTTAGTCACTCAGTTGTGTCCGACTCTTGGTGACTCCATGGACTGTAGCCCGCCAGGCTCCTCTGTCCATGGAATTTTCCAGGCAAGAATACTGGAGTGGGTAGCTATTTCGTTCTCAAGAGGATCTTCTCTGATCCAGGGGTTGAACCCGGTCTCCTCATTGCAGGCATATATTTTAGCATCTGAATCACCAGGGAAGCCCTTTGTAAAAAGGGCTAGAGTAAGGATTAGATAATATGCAGAACAGGCCTAGAAAAGCGTCCTGTACAAAGCTGGCACTTAAAACACAGTACCTATTATTATAACAAACTCATTTTGATCCTCCAATCTCTCAAATCTCTGGATTAATTCTAAGAAAGACCAATATACATACAGTGTGTCAGGATGACATGATGGGGAATCATCCAAGAAACCTTCTCCTTTATTTGGTTCCACCTTGACTCTGAGAACCAAATCTGTTTTCAATTTCAAAACTTCCTTTTGTACTAATTATCAGTGAGACTCCAGTTCTCAGGGGCCTCCCTGGTGGCTCAGGGGTAAAGAATCCATCTGCAATGGAGGAGACATGGGTTGGATCCCTGGGTTGGGAAGATCCCCTGGAGAAGGAAATCACAACCCACTCCAGTATTCTTGCCTGGAGAATCCTGCGGACAGAGGAGGCTGGTGGGCTACAGTTCATTGGATCACAAAGAGTCAGACACGACTTAGTAACTAAACAACTCCAGTCTCATCTCCTTCATCCTTACTGTAGAACTGTGTTCCTTAAAAGGGGCTTTAGCTTACCTTCTCCCTAAACAAACTTTTGGGCCATTGGTGAAGCTCTGGAAATGGTTTAAAAGCATTTTAAAACCATGAATTAGGCCTCTGAAATAATGTATCCTGCCACAGGTGAAATAATCCAGCTCAAAGATACATGAGACAATTTCTTTTAATTATGAGTGGGGAAAAAAATCATCTCAAGTTTGTTCTGATTTCCATTCAAAATCAAAGCAGTCGGGTTTTGAACACAACACACTTTCACTCTTTCAGAATTAGCAGGATAGTATGACCACAGACAAGGACACAATGAAAAGAAAATCCCCAATTAGAGTTTGAACAACTCACAGGGCAGCCCCGGGCAGAAAATTCATTACATCCAGAAGAGCTTCGCCCTCCTCCTACTCATAGCACCCTCCAACCCCACCATCCACAAACAAAAGGTGTAGTACTCACCTAGCTGTTGGGAGGGCTCTCAGAGTAGGGACTGAAGACATAAAAATATCCAAGGGTGGAAAAGTCCTTTGCACACCTCTGTGCCGACAACCAGTGCTTTGTGAGCGTGCTGTTGTTTAGTTGCTAAGTCGTGTCCAACGCTTTGTGACTCCATGGACTGTAGCCCACCAGGCTTCTCTGTCCTTCACTATCTCTCGGAGTTTGCTCAAATTCATGTCCATTGAGTCGGACATGAATTGGATAATACACGGCTGTAGAGATTGAATTATTCCTTTGTCTTAATCATTGTCTTTGAAAAGCAGCCTCTCTGTGGTCTGTCTACAGGCTCAAACGATACCAACTCTGAAATTCCGGTTTTTAAGAACAGGAATGGCGGCCCACTGCAGCTCCCAATTCAGTACCATGAGTTTTCTGCTGAGAAGGGAGCTGTCTTCACGCAGTGGTTCTCGGGCGGGCTGCACATTGCCGTCACCTGCGGAGCGCGAACAGCTACTGAGGGCCGGGCTTGCTGGGAGCATGGTGGTTCCCAAACGTTGCCAGGTATTAGAATCACCTGGGAGGGTTCACCCCAGAGCGATTACATTATTTTTCTCTGGAGATGATACCAGGCTATCAGCAGTTCTTATAACTTCTCAGGTGATTCCAATGTGCAGTTAAGGCTAAAACCCAGTGTGAGACGTCAGTGGTCTGGGGTGAGACCTGGCAGTAGGATTTTAAAAATATATACATTTATTTATTTTTGGCTGTGAATGGTCTTAGTTGCAACGTGCAGGCTTCTTCCTAGTTGTGTCTGGGGCATAGGCTTCAGCTGTCCCCAGGCATGTGGGAATCATAGTTTCCTGACTACAGATTGAAGCCACATCCCCTGCATTGAAAGGTGGATTCTTAACCACCGAACCTCCAGGGAAGGCCCCCTGGCATGGGATTTTTAAATTCCATCTCCTTCATCCTCGCTTAATCCCACTGCTCACAGAATGTGCCCAGCTTTTAAACACTTTATTTCCTAGCTTTTTGTCTGGATGGGAGGGGAGGCTGCGGGAGAATGGATGTACGTATGTGTATGGCTGAGTCTCTTTACTGTCCATTTGTAACTATTTGNTTATGTGGCTTTCTTTCCTGCTAAATAAACACTATTAGCTCTTTGTGGATGAGACTGTGTTTCTTTCACCGTCATATTCCCATTACTTAATAGAACTTAGCACATAATAGATACCATTAAGTGTCTGGAAGAAAGAAAGGAGGAAGGATGTATATGTCAGGAGGGAAGAAGGGACCCTTCACGAGAGAGCCGGAAATGAATGAGGAACAGTCTGTAAACAGTTTCCCATGCTGGCCTCTTGTGGGGAGGTTGCTTTAAGGCACTTTTGTTTTTACTCAGAGCCCACATAAGAGGATTTAATCATTTTAAGAGGACGTTCTAAAAGTCAGGTCTTCATAAAACAGTAATTTTTCATTACCAAGCTCAACTCCTCTCTACATCCAGGTTTATTCCCTGAGTTTTATCAAGCATCCGTAAGTATTTGCCTAAAGAACGGGTCCTGTCTCAATTGTGGATGGATTAAACTATTTCTAAATTTTGAGGACTAAATACTATTGATTATGTTCAGTGAGACAACTCCTATAAAGTGCCCCACTGTGTGTCTGGCAAAATGAAAGAAGCACATGTTGGCTTCCTTCCCTTTTCTTTTTAAACTAGTGACAAGAATTACAGAGATACTCTTCTATACCTGCTGTGTGTTACTGAAAACTCTTAGAAAAATCGAAAGCATTTTTTTGAAAATAAATAGTAGGCTGAAAAAATGTTTCTAATTTTCCAGTATTTTCATTTTTCTCCCCCTTATTATCTCTTAATCTTTAATCTTTCCTCACAGTAAGATGACTGGTTATAACTGTTCAAGGCATAGCACAGGGAGAAAGAAAGTGGCTGACAGCTATGAGGGTGACAGTTTCGGATATGAATGAATGACGGGGAGCTAAGGGCCAAGGATTCATTCTCCTGGTGCTTTCCTCATATGAATGGGCAGTGGACTTGTGACCTTTTTTTCCCCTTAATTAATATTCTGTGGCTCATGACATCAGACATGTGCTGGTATTAAAACCTCTTAGGAAAAAGAACTAATAATGAATAGAAAAAGTAGGTTCATTATTTTGTAAATGTCAGGAATAGTGATTGCAGGAGGATACAAAGACCCAAGAACCTCAGACACTTTTAGAAAGTAGGTGGGAGAATTTGTCTTAAATAAACGACCTCACAGACAATTCTCTTCTCAAAAATCCACTGTTGGACAGTAATATAGCAAATGCTAATGTAAGTATTTTTGATAAAATACAAAGGCCGGTGTTTAAGAAAACTTACTTTAGAGAATATGGTTAATTTTAAGAGCTTATCGAAATAAATCTTCTGCTCAGAGAAGTGAATCACAATTTAAAGCAAATGCCATCAATAATTTGAAAGTTATCCCCAAAGCTATTTAAAAGCTTTCCATCAGTTCAAACCCTGCATTCATACACAGAAGATGAATTATAAGATTGTTAAAATTATTTCACCAACTGATTTTAGATGGGGCAATGATTTAAGAAATTTAGAAAGGAACAATAGTTGCTAGACAATTAACACTATGGTTTTATAACAATAAAATGTAGTTTTAAGATATTCCAAATACTCTTACGGAAGTACACATTACAATATCAATATAGTATTAAGACATGCACACAAGGATATTAAATTCCCCCAAATCCACTAAGCATTTATCCCTGCTAGTCACAAACACTCAGAATAGAACATTGAATAAATACCAACGTATAAAATAAGGCATTTGTTGTCCATAACAAACATTATCTATTTACTTATTGCTTGCCATTTAACATGGAATGAGAGAGAAAATTGGTTTATAAGGTTGGCCAGATGTTGCTCTATCACTCTCCCGTGCTTTCTGACCTGCTACCCATGGTCAGGACAAACACAAACATGACAAATATAGAAACAAATATTTTAAAAACAGATAAAATATACAGCATTTGGGATATACTGAGACACCCCATCACCTATACCAGACCTCCCCTAGACACCTTACAGCTGAGGAAATCCACATTTTTTCAGGCCCAGGTGGGGACCTGAGTTTAGCCCTTTCGTTGGATAATGAAGTTGTGGGTAACTTAAAATGTGACTGAATCAGCACAGTGAATGTTGGGTGGTCATTTCTAGGGTAGCATTAAAGTAGCAACATTCTTATTCATACTGGGTTAGTTAGCTGGGTAACTGAAATGTATGGTTCAAGTGTGGACTAGAAAGTGACCATAAGGTATACACAGGCCCATTCACGCTGCACCATAAAGCGGAGGCTTCTACCTTGTAGCTAGGGACCACCTGCAAGCAAATTGCCTGAGAAGTTTGCTTAAGATGCAGATTTCTGGTTTGTAACCCACACCTCCTGGTCAGACTCTGGGGAGCAGAGGGGAACATGAAAGGAGAGGCACAAGAGCCAAGAATCTGCATTAAAAAAACAAACATCTCAGGTGATTCCTACTGTTGTTTTTAAAGTCTGAGAGAAGCTTTACATAACTGACTTCTGTAGGAATTGACTACTATTTAAGAATTGACTACTGTAAGAATTGACTATATCACTATTATAAACAAGATATGTTTACCTTAACAGAGAACATCAACAATACCATGAGGAAGAAACTGGTTCATTCAAAATAAGAACATTCTATAAGACATCCCACACGGCTTACTTGCTCAGTTGTGTCCTACTCTTTGCAACCCTTTGGGCTACAGCCGGCCACGGATAGCCCTCTGTCCATGGGATTTTTCAGGTAAGAATACTGGAGTGGGTTGCCATTTCTTCTGCCAGGGGATCTTCCCTACCCAGGGATCAAATTCACATCTCCTGTACCTCCTGCATTGCAGGCAGATTCTTTACCTGCCGAGCCATCAGGGAAACCCTGACCTGGTTTCTTACTCAAATCAAAGACATAGGGAAAAGGGAAAAAGGTTTGGGAATTCCCTAGTTGTCCAGTGGTTAAGACTTGGCCCTTTAACTGCCATGGGCCTTGGCTGGATCCCTGCTGGGCCCTGAGCCACAGCCTCAAGGTTGCAGCCAAAAGAAAATAAAAAGGAAAGATGCTAAAACCAACTTATAGAGTCACTTCAGATATAAAACAAAGAAATACAATGGATCTTGTTTGGATCCTGATTCAAACAAATCAAAGGCAACACAGTGTTTTACGACTATTGAGGAAATGTAAATATAGGCTGTTAATGGCAACCCACTCCAATATTCTTGCCTGGAGAATCCCATGGACAGAGAAGCGTGACAGGCTACAGTCCATGGGGTCGCAAAGAGTCGGACATGACTGAGTGACTTCACTGTAACTGTAACTGTATTGAAGAATTAATGTTAATTTCGTTATGGTGGTAACAGATTCTGCTCTTTATTTTTAGCAGTATACTTAAGTTTTGATTGGGGAATGGAGGGATTACATGATACACGAAACCCAAACGAGGTAGTCTGTGGGGAGAAATAATGAAACAGCTGTAGCAGAAGGTTGACAGCTATTGCAGATAAGTTGTATCTACATGGGACTTGTTGTACTTTAAATTTCTTGTTAGGAAATTTTTAAAACAAATTGTTAAGAGGATCTAAGGAAATGGGAATGCATACTCCAATAGAATGAGTTACCAGAAGCGGATTTGTAAGAAAACCGTTTGACAGTTCCTCAAAGAGTCAAACATAGAATTACAATATGACCCAGCAATTCCACTCCTAAGTATATACCCCAAAAGAACTGAAAACAGGAACTAAAATACATGTATTTTAGGAACTAAATAAAATAGGAACTAGAACACACTCATAACAACATTAGTCAAAATAGATAAAAGATGGAAACAGCCCGAACAACTACCAACAGGTGAGTGGACAAACAAAATGGTACATACATGCCGCTTAATATTATTTAACCACCACAATTATGAAGTTCTGCTACATGTTCCAACACGGACTGAAAATATTATGTGAAGTGACATAAGTGAGACTCTAAAGGACAGTTATTACAGGATGCCACTTAACTGAGGCATGTACAATGGGCATAATTCATAGAGACAAGAAATAAAACAGACGCTGCAAAGAGAGCAGTGGCAGGAAAATGAAGTTACTGCTTACTCCATGCAGAGTTTGTATCTGGTGATGAAAAAGTTTTGGAAATACAGCTGACCCTCAAACAACATGGGTTTGAATTATGCAGGTCCACTTAAATGCAAATTTTTTTTCAACCGTAAATCCTGTAGTTTTAACACTACAGGATTTGTGGTTGGCTGAACTGAGGATATGGAGAAAAATTACAGATACAGAGCAACCCCGGGTACGGGGAGCCAATTCTAAGTTGTGTGTGGATTTTTGTGCTGAGGGTTGATAGCCCTAACCCCAAGTTGGGGAAGGGGTTCAACTGGACACAGAAGTGGAGGTTGCACAGCACAGCAAATATACTACATATCACTGATATGTTCCTTTTAAAGTAATTTTATGTTATATGAATTTCACTGCAATTTAAAAACAAAAGGTGGAAGTCATCCCCATAAAAGCTGAGAAACAGGTGTCCTAAACTGCCTGATGCTAAGTGATCATTCTACATAAAAGATGAATCCAAGGATTACTTTCCATCTATTACTTAATCTTAGTAATTTCCTTGTTTTTATATGCCTTCTTTCAGGACAGTTTTACATTTTTTCCCTCTAAAATGTAATTTTTATTCAATGGCATAAGTATTTCTATTCCTTTGCATAATTGTTTCCCCTAGGTTCTTCTGAGAATGGACAGGTGAAGTTTTCCAAGGGGTTGGTCTTTGTTGGTTATCTGGGGTATGTGAGATATAGGAGCACCCTGAGGGGTGATCACAGGAGCTAAGTAGAAAGGTTGCACTAGAAATTGAAATTTCTCATCATCTGACCCCTTTGTCCCAGGAATACTGATATGGTCAGTCTGAGGCTAGCCATGGACTTTCACGTATAGATGTAGCTGAAACAGGTCTTAATATCATTCCCAGAAGGGATATCGGTTTGGTGTGGAAATTTTATAAAAACTCTTTCAGAAGATAAACTTGGAAAATAAGATGATAAAGTCAAAATGATTTGGTAGTTGTAGAGAAAAGACCCGCTTCATAATTTTTCCTTTGAAAAACTGATCAGATCAAAACGAACCAAGGGTATAATTGGATAACGTGAAAACAGTGAACAAAAAGTGTCCCTGCTCGGGCCTGTGTTGCTGAGTGGGGCACTCGGCAAGGAGGGAATGAAATCAGGGTTTGAGAGACACATCTCCTAGCTCTGCTCCATCAAGGCTCCTGACCACTGAGAAATTCCGGAGCAGACTGGGTGTTACTGGGTTACTACCAACTCTCACTGGCAGGTCTGCGTGTTTCTTCATCAGAAAGAAAATGAGTTTTACCCACGTGCTTTCACTTGTAAACTGACATCCGGGTCTGGGGAGCAGAGTGAAAGAAAGACTCAGAGGGACTGACTCCCTTCTCTGCTAGATGGTTGTCTATTTTCAAATGCAAGAAGGAGGCTACAGGAAATCAAATAGGAAATTAATCAGATCCACAACCTGCAGGGGTGAGTAGCTGATGGAGAAGGAGGACTGAGACATCAGTTCAGGGAAGGTGCTCAGACTGGAGCAAGAATGCCCTGGATGCTTCTCTATGATTTCTCTTGTTGCCTCTTTTCCATTTTACTTTTTTAAACCAATTAGTGTTAAAAATTCCAGAGCCTTTCTCACCAGTGCTAAGTAGAATTTATTAACACCTTTTATTTTTCATTTTTTAAATGGTAACCTTCTATGGGTGGCAAGTGACACAGGTTTCCCATTTGTAATAAATGTTTTCTTTTAAAATAGATAAACTTAAGTTTCCAAAGTGATTGATTGAAAGCAAACTATTTAGTAAGCAACTCCGCTGATGGTACTTGGCTGTGACGAAAGTCCTGAGGTTTGGGAAGCGTCATAACTGAACAAAGCCTTTATGTTTGGTCATAAAAGCTTATATTTAATCAGCATGTATTATGGATAGGCCACTGTGTAGAGCACTTTCCACATCCAATGCTTCACAAGTTGCTCAGCAGAGTCTGACTCATTGCCACCCATGGGCTGCAGCACACCAGGCTTCTCTGTCCTTCACCATCTCCCAGACCTTGCTCAAATTCATGTTCATTGAGTTGGTGATGCCATCCAACCATTTCATCCTCTGTCGCCCCCTTTACCTACTCTAAATCTTTCCCAGCATCAGGGAGGGTCTTTTCCAATGATTTGGCTCTTTGCATCAGGCGGCCAAAGTATTGGAGCTTAAGCTTCAGCAACAGTCCTTCCAATAAATATTCAGGGTTGATTTTCTTTAGGATTGACTGGTTTGATCTCCTTGCTGTCCAAGGGACTCTCAAGGGTCTTCTCCAGCACTGTAATTCAAAAGTTGGGAACGTAATGTCTCTGCTTTTTATTACACTGTCTAGGTTTGTCATAGCTTTCCTTCCAAGGAGCAAGCGTCTTTTAATTTCAAGGCTGCAGTCACTGTCCACAGTGATTCTGGAGCCCAAGAAAGTATAATCTGTCACCGTTTCCACTTTTCCCCCTTCTATTTGCCATGAAGTGATGGGACCAGATACCATGATCTTAGTTTTTTGAATGTTGAGTTTTCAGCCAGCTTTTTCACTTTCCTCTTTCACTGTCATCAAGAGGGTCTTCCGTTTCTCTTCACTTTCTGCCATCAGAATGGTATTATCTGCATATCTGAGGTCATTGGTATTTCCTCCGGCAACCTTGATTCCAGCTTGTAATTCATCCAGCCCAGCGTTTCTCATGGCATACTCTGCACTTCCCCTTCATGGATCACAGCCTCACTGTGGTGAGGGGGCTTGCCTAACTCAATGAAGCTAACCCATGTCGGGCCAGGCTATCCAGGATGGACAGGTTATAGTGGAGAGTTCTGACAAAACACGGTCCACTGGAGGAGGGAATGGCAAACCACTGGAGTATTCTTGCTATGGGAACCCCATCAACAGTATGAAAAGGCAAAGAGATTGGTGTTAGGAGCCCATTTGACAGATAAGGAAGTTGAGACTTGAAGTTAAATTTTGTTGTGAAAGATAGCACAATAAGAGGAGAAGCCAGGACTAGAACTCAGGTCTAATGCCCAAATCTCTGAGTTTTCTGTTAAAACACATTACTCCTGCTTTTCCCTTGCAGGGCTGGCACAGAAGAGAACAGTGAAGACCTTTCAGAGAACTGTGGCAAAGGCCATGTGCTTCTGTGTCCTTTCCCAGGTTAGGGCTCAGAAGTTGCCCATGTTCTCATTCGGTTTATACAATAGCCAGGGCCCCTTTCCTTCTTCTTCTTTATTTTTGGCTGCATCACACAGCATGTGGGATTTTATCTCCCCAGCCAGAGATCGAACCCATGGCCCCAGCAGCAGAGGCCCAGAGTCTTAACTGCCAGACTGCCAGGGAGGTTCCCGTTTCCATTCATTTTCTTCCTAGTCTGAACACTTCTTCCCCTCCCAAGCCTTCTTTCTGCTCCATCATTATGAAAACACCTGTCTTCTGCAATCCAGTGCTATAACAAGTTATGCTGGAAGGAGGCAGTGCCCGCTGACCTCTGAGTGAATTACAACATATCAAAGAGTTCGAGTTTTTAAGTTGTCAGACCTCTGTTTCCATGAGGAGGAACTCTTTTTTTTTTTTTTTGCACTCATACCCCAGCAAGAGATTAGCAGCCTGAAATCACTTTGACAGTGTCAGTTGCTCTACTGCAGACCACAGGGAATTTTAATTCCAGCCTGTGAAATTGTAATTGCTTCTCAAGAAGTGAGGAATCCTGGGTAATGGCCACAGCCGAGCTCAGTGTCAGAGTTGCCAGTTGCTGCCACATCAGATATTACTTGCTGTTATTCAAAAATCACTCCAGCTTTCCATATGCGAAGTTGGACTGGGGAGTGAAAGTAAATTAACAGAAAGCGTCAGCTGTTCAGAACAGGACGGACAGGAGTGCGACAGAGGGGCCTGACCTCCCATCAAAAAAGGTAACTTCTTCTCTTTTGTGGGGGGTTAAGATACAGAGTTTCACAAACAAATTTCATCACTTAAGGTATGCAGCTAAATGATATCATTATTAAGCAAAAAATTATCTGGTCTTTGGCATGACAGATTAAAGCTGCCAATTTCTATTCACTTCTTCCAGGAAGGAGTTGGGGGGTGGGGTGGGCAAAGTGGCCCAAAAGAGTAACTAAAATGATGAAGACAGCAAGCCCATGTCAGGTTGATGTTTGCAATGGATTAAAATTACCTACTATCAAAGTTAAACTGTCTGAGAAATTGCTTCCTGCCTATGTTTGGAATAAAGGGAATTTAGAACTACCACATCTGATTACAAAACACTGAGAGATAGAGAAAATTATCAGCAAAGGAAAAGACTTGTCACCTGCCACCTTCTGAAGATAGGGGAGGTTCTGACGACTACTAAGTGGTTCCAAAATTAATTTTTTTTTTCTACAGAGGGTCAGAAAGAAAAGAGAAGGAGCTAAATAAAATTGGTTAGTTAAATGGCTACAATCTGTGGCTTTTTTTGTTCCAGATGGTAGAAACAATTCATGTATGGGCTTTACTTTTCCTCATTTGATCATTTTTAGGGTAAATTTTAGGGTTGACATTTCACTCGTCCGATTACAGGAAACTTGCCCTTAGAAGGTCCGTCAACAGGGATACCTTCTGGAAAAGGTCTGACTGCCCTAGTCGCCTCTCTTCTGACCCTTCAGTCTCCCCCAGACTACCCCGACCTCTCTGCCTGGCTAAACCCCCTCACTGTTTAGCAACCTGGTTTATACTCTGCTTGCCCCCTGATCTCATGACATCTTCCCTTTCATTGTACTTAGTATTTTTAATTTTAATTTTTTGGCCATGCAGCATGTGGGATCTTAATTCCCCAACCAGGGATCGAACCTGTGTCCCCTGCATTGGAAGCACAGGTCTTCACCACTGGACCGCCAGGGAAGTCCCTTAACATTCTTTAGAAAGTCTTTGAGGACCTCCCCTGTCCATGTTAGATATCCCTCCCATGCTCTGATGATTCCCTATATTTTCTACGTTGAGTGGCTGGATTGCAACTGCCGCCCAGCTTTCCAAAGGTAGGGATGGCATCTGTCCTGTTCACTTTTTGCAGTTAGCA
>SJYW01022971.1:177343-188933 GCA_006410735.1 Raphicerus campestris | reverse complement strand
GAGAGGGAGAGGGTGGGATGATTTGGGAGAATGGCACTGAAACATGTATACTATCATATAAGAAATGAAGCGCCAGTCTATCTTCAATACAGGATACAGGATGCTTGGGGCTGGTGTACGGGATGATCTGTGGAGATGGTGTGGGGTGGGAGATGGGAGGGGGCTTCGGCATTGGGAGATCGTGTACACCTGTGGCTGATTCATGTCAATGTATGGCAAAATCAATACAGTACTGTAAAATAGAATAAAGTATTAAAATTTAAAAAAGAACTGATTTTTGTGTGTTGATCTTGTCATCTACAATTTGGCTGAATTTATTAGCTCTAGTAGATTTCTTGTGGATTCTTCAGAATTCTCTATACATGGCATCATCATGTCATCAGCAAATATAGTTTTCCTTTTCCTTAGCTAACAGTTCTGACTAGATGACTAGCACAGTGTTGAACAGCAGCTGTGAAAGTGGGCATTCTTGTCTTGTTATAGTGTCTATCTGGCTCTAATATCAGGGTAATTCTGGCCTCATAGAATGAGTTAGGAAGCGTTCCTTCCTCTTCTGTTTTTTTGGGTAAGAGATTAAGAATTGATGTCAATTATCTTTAGATGTTTGGTAGAATTCACCTGTGAAGCCATGTGAAAACCTCCGGGACTTTTCTTCGTTTATGCTAGTCAGGGATGAAGCTCTAGTGCTTATAGAAAACAATTCCTCCTGCAAGGTATTTTCTTAAGAGAGCCAAAGCCCACAGAAGAATTTTCCCAGGGACTTAGTTAGTTCAGTCTTTGGTGGCTCACAGGTTAAAACGTCTGCCTCCAATGTGGGAGACCTGGGTTCGATCCCTGGGTTGGGAAGATCCCCTCGAGAAGAAAATGGTAACCCACTCCAGTATTCTTGCCTGGAGAATCCCATGGACAGAGAAGCCTGGTGGGCTACAGTCCACCGGGTCGCAAAGAGTCGGACACGACTGAGTAACTTTACTTTCTTTCTTTCTTTTGCTGAATACACTTAGTTCAGTCTTTTGCTTCACTGTTTAAATTACTTCTGGTTATTTCAAAATAAATTACACCTGCAAGATTGAAAAATATACGAATTCCTACTGCAAGGGCAAAGATTCACAAGATAGCGAGAGGAACTCCTTTCAGGATTGAGTGTCATCAGAGTAACTCCAAGGTGACATTTTGAGGGAGACAGCAATTTAAAAGTAAGCTGTAGTGTATGTATAATTAGATTCATTACTTCATTACTTATGATTCCATTATGTGAATGGTATGCTTCAGGTCACATAGGCTGGGTCCAAGTATATCAAGTCATAAGCACACAACTTGCTTTATTATCTACTTGAAAATCTTTAGGTCTGTTTAAAAAACACATGTGTAATATTGCTCTTTATGGCAACTGGGAGTTAAAAATCAAAGGTAAAAGCTTGTCCACAGAATTGGATGGTCTGGGATAACTCTATAGTTATTATGATTAATCAGGCATATTAAAAGCAGATTAGATAAACCCAAGAATTAAACTTCCTAGTTCTTCAGGGTTTTCTGAACTCCCAGCTTTCCCTTACCTTGATCCGAGATTTTTTTGGGTTTTTTCCCTCCACAATTTTTCTAGGCACTTGCCTCATCCATACTTGTAAGTGTATTCAGATGCCCATAAATTAAGAAGACCATAAGAAACCAAAAGAAACTTTGCTAAAACTGCTACAGCTGGGAAATTTTGGCTTTAGAGCTCTAGGAAACAGTACTGGTATGAAATAATGGACAGAAAACTAATGAAGAATAACAGTGTCTGCATTTCCTTTTATCCCCAAGGTAGGGTGGAGGAGGGCATGACTTCTAGACCTCCCTATTAATCTCTTCGCTCTTTTCATCTTTGGCCATGGAAAAATCTGCTTCTTGATCTTAGACTGGCCACCCAAATCTGTGCAGCATTCCTTAATTTGATCTCCTCACATACAGCTGCAACCCATTTTCTTTGAATTTTTCTTCCTCTGTTGTGTTTGTTAAAATTAGACTGTAAGTCCCTTGAGGCAGGGATCTTTTTATTCCACATATAATTGTTTTGGGTGGCCATGTGTTAATTTCAAAATTTAAAACACCTACCCTTATTTATAAAATTGATTTTCATGTTAAAACTGCTAAAGGAATCATGAAAGGGGAAGAAATGATACGTCCCAAGGACATGCTACTTGATAAATATGATCTCATTTCATCTTTCAATGACCCTGCAATGGAGTTTTGTTCCTATTTGACAGATGAGGCTCAGAAAGAAGTGGTCTAGCTGCAAATGTAAACCAAACTTTGGTTGATGTAAAAAATCTCATGCTCTTTCCCTATACCGTCTTCCTCAGATCTGTACTGGAAACAACTGAGATCTGAATCCAGTTGATGTGGGTGCTTAACTCCTTCATGGTTCCTTAACTCAAATTCTTAGTTTCAACACTGTAGAAACCAAGCTCAATGGTAAAGCAAGTGTAAGTTTATTAAACATGTGCTGTTGATGACTTAACTTTTAACAGCACTTTGAGAAGTGATTAGGACACCAGATTAAATACAAATTTGGCCTGGATGCTCTAGATTAGGCTGCATCATAGAACAGAGGTGCCCAAGCTTTCTTGATTCAAGGTACTCCTAGGCCAAAAGAAACAGCTACCCATTCTCTTTCATTAAGTAGGTAGGGACTAACAACTTAATAAGTACTTCCATCTTACTATATTACAAAAAGTGTTTGAAAAAATATACGTGTAGATTGAAAGAAAGATATCTTTATTTCACTCTAAAATTATAATTACTGCATCTATTGGGCACTGCACAACTTCTCAAAGTTTGAAATAAAATCACATTCATTTCTTGTTAAAGACTGATTTTTTCACTTCATACCTGGTTTTTCTCACAGCAACCACCTAAAACGTAGTCTTAGAAAGATACTTTTGTTGTTGTTCTTTAGTTGCTAAGTCATGTCTGATTCGTTGCAACCTCATGTACTGTAGCCCAGCAGGCTCCTCTGTCCATGGGATTTTCCCAGGCAAGAATACTGGAGTGGGTTGGCATTTTCTTCTCCAGGGAATCTTCTTGATTCAGGGATCAAATCAGCATCTGCTGCTAGGCAGGTGGATTCTTTACTGAGGAGCCCATGGTAACATCAAAAAATGTGCATTTTCATGTTGAAACTGTAAGCTATTTTGAGGTATTATTCTACATGGTATCTGACAGATTCACTCTGTTTCCTTCAAAAATTTAAAATATCCCATAGTCCTCCTTTGAGTTCACTACAGCACCTTGGGATGCCTAGGGTCAGACGAGCCTTAAGAAAATCATTTACATCTCTTCTTTTTTCTTCCTTCTCTTCCCTCCTTCCTTCCTACATTTTTCTCTTATGTTTATTTTATAATGCTAAAGCCTCTTGAAGCTTCATTTGTAACTCTTAATTCTTTCTCCATGACATCTTATATTTTACACTGAAATATGCAACCTGGAGTGAAGTCAATGGAAAAGCCTATGTTTTGACTGAATGACATATGGAAATCTGATGTTTAGACACATTTTCCCAGCAACAAAGCAAAGTTTTCACCAAAGAATTTTTACATTATCTTATTGACAGTCTCACATTTGGTACGTCAAGCAAGACAGAAAGAAAAAGAGAGGGAGAAGGAGGGACAAAGAAAGAGAAAATAAACTTGCATGATACATCTTTCATGATACATCTTGGAGCAAGACAACACAGAGGGAAAGGCTGGGCTCCCACAGAACCCAGGCACCCACAGGGTCAATCCTAGATACACATCTAGTGCTTCAGGTCAAGTTCACATGGAAGATGGAGCCGAGAGAGTAGAAAGAGTATACAGCCCAGGAGCATAGGCTTTGGAGTCAAGCTAAGTTCAAGTCCTGCCTCTACAACTTAGTGGTTCTGTGTCCCCTGCAAGTTACTTATTTTGTGGGCTTTAGGTTCCCCCCCGCCCCTCAGCAAAATGAGAATAACAATACCTATCTCAGGGCTGTGTTTTCAGGAGGAACACTTGTAAAGTTCCCATCATTTCGTCTGATGCTTTCAAAGGCTAGACGGTTCATGATCATCAGTATTATCATTATGATCAAAACAGGGGTAGTCATGATGAGAGACAACACAGACGAGATCGGCTGAAAAAAGTCAAAGGTGCAGAAACAGTGGGGAGAATGGCAGGGTACACGTCAACAAGGGACACACACAGAACTCTCAATGACTGCTGTCGGGCATGGAAGTTGGTACAACCCTTGCAAAACGCCACTGGCGGTGTGCGCAAATTCAATGCAAGTTCACACAAATGCATATATATGTGGACCCAAACACACGTTCATAGCATCATTATTCCAATAGCCAAAATATCAGAAACAACTCAAAAGCAGGATGGATAATTACAATGGAGTATATTCATACAATGGAGTTGTATTCGGCAAGGAGGTGAATAACAACTGCCACACACAACCACCTGGATGTGTCTTGCATGCAATGCCGAGCAAAAGGAGGCAGACACACAAACCAGCACACGCCATGGGACTCCATTTATATGAAATTCATGAACATGCAGACCAGTCTATGGTGTTAGAAATAAGGACTGTAGGCTTTCGGGGGACAGAGCCAGGGACTGGGAAGGTGCACGGGCAGCCTGCTGTCTCCAGCATCGGAGGTGAAGCTTTTCTTCTGCCCTTATAGTGCGACTCCAGGCTTTCGGTGGTATTTCCACGTCTGTAAGGTTTTCATTAAATCAGTACTGTGCTGGAACCCACTGTTTATTAATGAAGAAATGATTGCATGCATCTCACAGAGGAAGCACCCAGCAGGCTCCCTCCCATACTCTGCTAACTCTTCTCCCTCTTCCTGCTGATGGATCAGGAAGATCCTAAGTGACTGAGTCACTGCAGGGCTCCCAGAGGGTCAAGAGCAGATCCTTGCATTTTAAATGTGATCTCTTAGAACCACATACCAGGTTTGGGAGGTATATACTGAAATCTTTGATTTTTTTTTTTAAACTCAATGACTGATGACATAATTTGAACTTAGATTTCTTAAAGACACAAAAGAGGTTGAAACATTGTGGGATAAAACCACAAGGTGAAGAGGGTGAGGAATTAAAATGAAAACTATCCTGTAACCAGAAGGTGCCTGATGTTCCTGTGACTGTACAATCCAAATAAATTATTTGAATTCTGATAGTCATGAGACTTGTTCATTACACCGACTGCTTTTATTGTAACAGAAATCACTTCATTTAGTGAACGCCAATGACATCAGGTAGAAATAAACAGTTGATGTAAATAGATTCCCCCCCCACCAAAAAAAAGCCAGAAAAGAGGTGGAGCTTGTTTTAGACAAATCCAGTTTTTGAAAGTTTGTGGGTTATTAAAGGGGGTGACTCCTCAGATTTTTCAAAATGTTGCCACGATCCTTTAATTGGCAGGCTCTTCCTGTGCATTCCGAAAGGATTGAAGTTCCAAACACAGGTTTCCATATAAACTTTTCCGTAACACATCTGCTGTGGAAAATAAAAGCTTTGTAATGTTGGGGCCCCAAACAATGCATAAAGAGAAAGATAAGATTTTAAAATGTTTATTGAAAATGGAAAATTCTTCTGCATGAGGAAGAGGTAACCAGACCCACCATACAAACAGGTTCTGACTTGAAGACTGGTGATTTAAAGAAAATGCAACCACTTGCTTTTTTTTGTGTGTGTGTGCTAAAAATAAACCCAAGGGCGCTTAATTGAAAAGATATGCTATGGCAGCCGTTATTAGATGTTAGGTCAAATAACCAATGGGTCCAACTCAATGTGAGACAGGGAAGCCTCATTAAAGAGTGGGGCTGAAGAGCCGTTAGTGAGGCCAGTATAAATCATTGCCCTTTGAGAACTGATGTGGTTGCTCTCCTTTTCTTTGAAGATTTGAATTAGAAATTTATTCTTTTTCACAGATGCTTCAGCTGGTTGTGTTTTAATTATAGACCTTGACCAAAAGCGCAAAAAGAAGAGCAAACAGAGCCAGGCCCACAGACATCTTCAGCGCAAAGTCCCGGTGTGGTCTTTGCAATCGTAGCACCATTCGGGAACTGGCTGACTCGCGTTGATTTGCAGCTGAGGTGTGGGATACTGAGTTCAGGTGATTCCCAAGCCTGTTTCTGAATTCCTATGGAGAGAGAAACACAGAGGAAAGCAAAAGGTTTTAAGAACAAAGAAAAAGAAAAAAGCACCGATACTATATTAATTTAGCAGAAGATTCCTCGAAGGAACTAATTTTTTTATTGAGATATAACTGACATAACTTTTCATTAGTTTCAGGTGTACAACATAAGGATTCAATATCTGTATACACTGAAATGAGCATCACAGTAGGTCTTGTTACAGCAGTTACAAAATTCTTCCCTAGTAACGACTGCTTTTAAATATACAGTGCAGCACTGTTAACTATAGACAGCATGCTGTACCTGACATCCCCTGGCTGTATTTCTAACTGTAAGCTTGTATCTTTTGACTCTCTTCGCCCGTGTCGTCCACCTGCCATGCCCCCGTCTGACTGATGGGTTCTCTGCATCTATACAATCAGTTTTGTTAGATTTCATGTCTTTCTCTGATGCATTTCACTCAGTACAATGCCCTCAAGGTTCATTCATGTTGTTGTGAATGCCAAGACTTCCTTCTTTTTTATACCTGAGTAATATTTCATTGCATACATATGCCACATCTTCCTTGTCCATTCATCCACTGATGGACATTCTGGTTGCTTCCATGCCCACGTCTTGGCTACTGTGAAAAACACTGCAATGAACATGGGAATGCAGGTATCTTTCTGAGTTAGTGTATTTGTTTCCTTTGGTCTTACACTCCAAAGTAGAATTGCTGGATTAAACCATAGTCCTATTTTTATTTGCTGAGCAAACTCCATACTGCTTTCCAGAGTGGCTGCACCAATTTACATTTCCACCAACAGTGCACGAGGGTTCCTCTTTCTCCATATGCTCAACAGTGTTTGTTAGTTCTAATCTCTTCTGATAATAGCCATTCTAACAGGTACGAGGTGGTATCTCATCGTGGTTTTAATTTGCATTTCCCTGATGATTAGTGCTGATGAGCATCTTTTCACGCACCTGCTGGCCATCTGTATGTCTTTGGTAAACTGTCTACAGTATTCAGATTCTCTGCCCATTTTAAAAATCACTTTTCTTTTTTCGTACTGAGCTACATGAATTCTTTGTATGTTTGAGGTATCAACCCCCCATCAGATATCAAATACACAGTCTGCAAATATTTTCTCCCATTCGGTTGGTTGCCTTTTCCTTTTGTTGATGGCCTCCTTTGCACTGCAGAAGCGTTCTAGTTTGATGTAAGCAGCTTCACTTACTCCTTCACCACAGATGCATTCAAACACCCACCACAGGTCAGGTGGGCTAAGTCAGGTATAAGCGACAGTTCCTTTCCTTTAAGGGTCAGACCAAGTTCATACATTTCCAGGTTATACTCAAACTATATGGGAGAGATACAGAGTGTTTATGGAGAATCAAGGCAGAATGCCTTGAAAGGCAGAACTGATATGGAGATGCATCACAAAGGGACTTAACTTTCAGGGGTATGACTATCTACTCAGGAAAAGAATAACAATAAAGGAAAAACCACAGGAAGTAATTTTATTCAGCAAACACACTGGTTGTAGGAGGGCTGCTCCGGACTCTGAGGGGGCACCTGAAGGGGTCGGGTGGCCAGAGGGATCCACCCCACGCAGCCCTTCCATTGACCCTGGGTGCCATATGGCCCTCTGGGTGACCCTCTGCGTACCGGACATGGAAAGACTGGGAAACCCAGCTCAGCGGTAACACGAGGAGCCAGGAGATGTGACTGAGAATTCTGAGGCAGCGTCTGTTCCTTCAGGCATCTCTGCAGGTGTGGGGAGGACGGGGGCCCCTGGCCACTCTCAGGGTGGTTCTAGGGTTTCAAAGTGTAGTTCTGATTCCATGATATAAGATTTCCACCTGATGCACAGGCCTTAGAATCAGTGCCTCCCCTGTTGAAACCTGAATAATATTCTGAGAGACGGAGGTGGGGCTGGGGGAAGGAGAATACTGGGTGGAAGGAATGGAGCAGGGGTGGGGAGGAGGGGGCGACCCAGGGGCATGACTGCGGAAGGACAGGAAATCCACAGAAGCACCAAAGGTCTCTGAACAGCCACTTCCTTTCACTTATTCTTTCTTTCCACGCTTTCAAACAATCTGCTGGTGACAGCTTCGGCCTCTGTGGGGAACAGCAGCCCCACTGTGCGCGGCAGAAGTGCTGGAAGTGTGCTTTAGAGAGGTGACTCTGGCAGGAAAGTAGGGTGGAGTGAGGGGAGGGGAGAGAACGCGGGTAGGGAATCTGGGGCAAGTTGTGGCGAGAGATGGGGTGGAGGGGGACGAGGACCTCCATGCTGGAGGCATGGAAAGGAGGGAACGACAGACTTCTGATGTAGAATCAACAATACTTGAGTTCAGGTGAGTGGGTAATGAAGGGACAAAGAATAGGAAGGGGGAAATGAGAAGAACTTTCACAACCCAATTTCTACCAGCAAAGACTTACATGTGAAAGATACGGAAGAATTTTCTTGCTTTGACTGCAGGAGACTAATTGCAAAATTAATACAGCTTTGGATCACAAGGATACATCTCTCAATTCCAATGGCAGTCACGCCATCATTTCCTACCAGGCTCCTTGGTGACCTGGGCTGACCCCCTGCTGTCCCTGTGCCAGGGGCTCAGACAAGGAGGCTCACAGCTGGTCAGATGGAGATACTGTCCCCACAGCAGAGACACCTGCACCTCGACACACCCTGGGAATCACTCTCTTGTAAGATGGGTGTTCTGCATGGTATTTTGGAGCAGGGAATATGATGACAAGCTTTCATTCTGATTCATTTAAAATAGCCCCAAGGTCTCAAGGACAGCACTCGTATGGATAATGGCAGCCTTGGGAAAGAACATGTACTTCTACAGCTGAAATGACAGAAGCTCTGCACGTTCCTCAAAAGCAGCGAGGTCGCCTAACTCATCTCTGGGCTCGTGGAACCTCCACAGCTGCAAACCCAGAGCAGGTATGCAGCAAGTGTTCAGGAATGAATGGATGGATGGATGGGTATGAGAATGTATTGCAGATGAGATCTAGCTGGTCAAAAACAGGCTCAGCCATGTCTCTGGTGATCAATGGGCACAAATGTACATGAGTTGCTGCCTCTAGCAATTAAACCATCACTTTCTAAGCTTAGCTTTATAAGACCAGAACTAAGAGGCTAATTAATTTCTCCTAGGCCTGCGTCCTTCGATCTTTTTAAGTCACAGATGGCTCTGAGATGTCAATGAGGACTACAGACTGGTGTGGAGGCGCCTGTGCACATATATACACAGCCTGGCTCACAACTGGCAGATAACTTCAGGAAGTTCACAGATCCAGATATTGTGGGGCCTGATGCTTTCTCTCAAAAAAAATCAATTCAAAATTAGGTACAGGCCCTTGGAATGGCCCCCTCAAAGTGTGAGTTCCTGAGTCTTAAGCTCTACTAGCTTCAGGGAAGATCTACCCCAACCCTCAGCTCCGAAGGCTGGACCTTGGTTCTGTGCCTGCAGTTCCGGAAGCTGCCACTAGGTGATCACTGGTGTTGGACCAGGGATCAGGCTGCCCGGGGGGCAGGACCAGGTGAGTCTCCAAGCTTTAATCATTTGTGTATGCTTAGTCACTCGGTTGTGCCCAACTCTTTGTGACCCCATGGACTGTAGAGCCCACCAGGCTCCTCTGTCCATGGGATTCTCCAAGGAAGAATACTGGAGTGGGTTGCCATGTCCTTCTCCAGGGGATCGTCCCCATCCAAAGGTCAAATCCACGTCTCTTATATCTCTTGTGTTGGCAACTGGATTCTTTACCACTAAGCCACCTGTTTGGTTGATTTTATGAAGATCCACTGGAGAAGGGAATGGCTACCCACTCCAGTATTCTGGGCCCTGGAGAATTCCACGGACTGTATAGTTCATGGGGTCACAAAGAGCTGGACATGACTGAGCGACTTTCACTTCATAACACCTTCTGCTTCACAAAGCTACAAGAATAGGTAAAGTACTTGTGCTCTGAGTCTGAAAAAAAATCCCTTTGACTGTTAACAAGAGTTTCATAAAAATTTTTCCTCTGCTCCTTCTAACTCACTTGCCATAAAATTTTGCTCAAAATATAAACAGCACCTATTAAACTACCATTGTAGATTATCTGGGGCTGGGTTTGCCTTAGTCATTCTTCCTCAGGCACTGATTTTTTTTTTCCCTCTCCCACGCAAACACTGAACACATTTGAACATAACTGACCCATCTGGTGCCAGTACTCTCCTGTCCTGGAGGGACAGGCTGCATCACAGGAGCGTATGGAAGTGCAGTGGCATCCCTCCACAGCCACAAGAAGCCCCCTGACCTGCCACTCTCCCTGAGAGCAATGTGAGCCTGACAACAGGGCAGCAGAGAGAAAATGCAGCCTGTCTTTACCATGCTGTGCTTCTGTTATTATCTCTGCTCAGTCGTATCTGACCCTTGGCGACCCCATGGACTGTAGCCTGTCACGCTTCTCTGTCCATGGGATTCTCCAGGCAAGAATACTGGAGTGGGTTGCCATTCCCTTCTCCAGGGGATTTTCCCAACCCAGGGACCGAACCCAGGTCTCCTGCATTGCAGGTGGATTCTTCATCATCTGAGCCTCCAGGTCTTCACTCTGTGCCAATTCACGATCTTGATTAAAAGAGTTTGATGATGTGTTTTTAAATATGATTGAAAAAATAGTTTCTCAGATGACAGAGTAATTGGTAGCCAACTACAATGTAGGTTTGTACATTTCAATTGTCAACTACCACTGGGATACTGAAGGAAATATAATTTGGAAATAAAGGAAATACAAGGACTTTCTCAGAAAGTCCAAGTTTCTCTACCATGCAAACATACAACTATTCCAGTTTCCAGTCAGAAGCAGCATTCACAGTCAGAAAATAATGTATATAGTATTTCTATACTGTAATGGAAAGAAGTGCTTATAGGTGAAGTGATGATAAATAACCAGTAGCAAGATAAAGTTTAAACATACACATGTGCATAGAATAATGCACGTAACTGACTTTAGAGGAGAAAAACTTGGCATAGTCAATAGTTCTGTAAAGTAAACAGAAGGCTTGAACCTTCCATAAACCTCTTAAACATTTTCAGAGTTATTAACTTTTGAAATTCAAGACACACTTTTCTCTTTCAAGCTATAATACAACAAATTCAAGAAATTTTATTATTTACTATAAGCTTGGATGCAACCTCAAAAATGACAGAATGATCTCTGTTCGTCTCCAAGGCAAACCATTCAATATCACAGTTATCCAAGTCTATGCCCCAACCAGTAACGCTGAAGAAGCTGAAGTTGAACGGTTTTATGAAGACCTACAAAACCTTTTAGAACTAACACCCCCAAAAGATGTCCTTTTCATTACAGGGGACTGGAATGCTAAAGTAGGAAGTCAAGAAACACCTGGAGTAACAGGCAAATTTGGCCTTGGAATGCGGAATGAAGTAGGGCAAAGACAGAGTTTTGCCAAG
>SJYW01022971.1:154602-170374 GCA_006410735.1 Raphicerus campestris | reverse complement strand
TGTTGTGAATGCCAAGACTTCCTTCTTTTTTATACCTGAGTAATATTTCATTGCATACATATGCCACATCTTCCTTGTCCATTCATCCACTGATGGACATTCTGGTTGCTTCCATGCCCACGTCTTGGCTACTGTGAAAAACACTGCAATGAACATGGGAATGCAGGTATCTTTCTGAGTTAGTGTATTTGTTTCCTTTGGTCTTACACTCCAAAGTAGAATTGCTGGATTAAACCATAGTCCTATTTTTATTTGCTGAGCAAACTCCATACTGCTTTCCAGAGTGGCTGCACCAATTTACATTTCCACCAACAGTGCACTAGGGTTCCTCTTTCTCCATATGCTCAACAGTGTTTGTTAGTTCTAATCTCTTCTGATAATAGCCATTCTAACAGGTACGAGGTGGTATCTCATCGTGGTTTTAATTTGCATTTCCCTGATGATTAGTGCTGATGAGCATCTTTTCACGCACCTGCTGGCCATCTGTATGTCTTTGGTAAACTGTCTACAGTATTCAGATTCTCTGCCCATTTTAAAAATCACTTTTCTTTTTTCGTACTGAGCTACATGAATTCTTTGTATGTTTGAGGTATCAACCCCCCATCAGATATCAAATACACAGTCTGCAAATATTTTCTCCCATTCGGTTGGTTGCCTTTTCCTTTTGTTGATGGCCTCCTTTGCACTGCAGAAGCGTTCTAGTTTGATGTAAGCAGCTTCACTTACTCCTTCACCACAGATGCATTCAAACACCCACCACAGGTCAGGTGGGCTAAGTCAGGTATAAGCGACAGTTCCTTTCCTTTAAGGGTCAGACCAAGTTCATACATTTCCAGGTTATACTCAAACTATATGGGAGAGATACAGAGTGTTTATGGAGAATCAAGGCAGAATGCCTTGAAAGGCAGAACTGATATGGAGATGCATCACAAAGGGACTTAACTTTCAGGGGTATGACTATCTACTCAGGAAAAGAATAACAATAAAGGAAAAACCACAGGAAGTAATTTTATTCAGCAAACACACTGGTTGTAGGAGGGCTGCTCCGGACTCTGAGGGGGCACCTGAAGGGGTCGGGTGGCCAGAGGGATCCACCCCACGCAGCCCTTCCATTGACCCTGGGTGCCATATGGCCCTCTGGGTGACCCTCTGCGTACCGGACATGGAAAGACTGGGAAACCCAGCTCAGCGGTAACACGAGGAGCCAGGAGATGTGACTGAGAATTCTGAGGCAGCGTCTGTTCCTTCAGGCATCTCTGCAGGTGTGGGGAGGACGGGGGCCCCTGGCCACTCTCAGGGTGGTTCTAGGGTTTCAAAGTGTAGTTCTGATTCCATGATATAAGATTTCCACCTGATGCACAGGCCTTAGAATCAGTGCCTCCCCTGTTGAAACCTGAATAATATTCTGAGAGACGGAGGTGGGGCTGGGGGAAGGAGAATACTGGGTGGAAGGAATGGAGCAGGGGTGGGGAGGAGGGGGCGACCCAGGGGCATGACTGCGGAAGGACAGGAAATCCACAGAAGCACCAAAGGTCTCTGAACAGCCACTTCCTTTCACTTATTCTTTCTTTCCACGCTTTCAAACAATCTGCTGGTGACAGCTTCGGCCTCTGTGGGGAACAGCAGCCCCACTGTGCGCGGCAGAAGTGCTGGAAGTGTGCTTTAGAGAGGTGACTCTGGCAGGAAAGTAGGGTGGAGTGAGGGGAGGGGAGAGAACGCGGGTAGGGAATCTGGGGCAAGTTGTGGCGAGAGATGGGGTGGAGGGGGACGAGGACCTCCATGCTGGAGGCATGGAAAGGAGGGAACGACAGACTTCTGATGTAGAATCAACAATACTTGAGTTCAGGTGAGTGGGTAATGAAGGGACGAAGAATAGGAAGGGGGAAATGAGAAGAACTTTCACAACCCAATTTCTACCAGCAAAGACTTACATGTGAAAGATACGGAAGAATTTTCTTGCTTTGACTGCAGGAGACTAATTGCAAAATTAATACAGCTTTGGATCACAAGGATACATCTCTCAATTCCAATGGCAGTCACGCCATCATTTCCTACCAAGCTCCTTGGTGACCTGGGTTGACCCCCTGCTGTCCCTGTGCCAGGGGCTCAGACAAGGAGGCTCACAGCTGGTCAGATGGAGATACTGTCCCCACAGCAGAGACACCTGCACCTCGACACACCCTGGGAATCACTCTCTTGTAAGATGGGTGTTCTGCATGGTATTTTGGAGCAGGGAATATGATGACAAGCTTTCATTCTGATTCGTTTAAAATAGCCCCAAGGTCTCAAGGACAGCGCTCGAATGGATAATGGCAGCCTTGGGAAAGAACATGTACTTCTACAGCTGAAATGACAGAAGCTCTGCATGTTCCTCAAAAGCAGCGAGGTCGCCTAACTCATCTCTGGGCTCGTGGAACCTCCACAGCTGCAAACCCAGAGCAGGTATGCAGCAAGTGTTCAGGAATGAATGGATGGATGGATGGGTATGAGAATGTATTGCAGATGAGATCTAGCTGGTCAAAAACAGGCTCAGCCATGTCTCTGGTGATCAATGGGCACAAATGTACATGAGTTGCTGCCTCTAGCAATTAAACCATCACTTTCTAAGCTTAGCTTTATAAGACCAGAACTAAGAGGCTGATTAATTTCTCCTAGGCCTGCGTCCTTTGATCTTTTTAAGTCACAGATGGCTCTGAGATGTCAATGAGGACTACAGACTGGTGTGGAGGCGCCTGTGCACATATATACACAGCCTGGCTCACAACTGGCAGATAACTTCAGGAAGTTCACAGATCCAGATATTGTGGGGCCTGATGCTTTCTCTCAAAAAAAATCAATTCAAAATTAGGTACAGGCCCTTGGAATGGCCCCCTCAAAGTGTGAGTTCCTGAGTCTTAAGCTCTACTAGCTTCAGGGAAGATCTACCCCAACCCTCAGCTCCGAAGGCTGGACCTTGGTTCTGTGCCTGCAGTTCCGGAAGCTGCCACTAGGTGATCACTGGTGTTGGACCAGGGATCAGGCTGCCCGGGGGGCAGGACCAGGTGAGTCTCCAAGCTTTAATCATTTGTGTATGCTTAGTCACTCGGTTGTGCCCAACTCTTTGTGACCCCATGGACTGTAGAGCCCACCAGGCTCCTCTGTCCATGGGATTCTCCAAGGAAGAATACTGGAGTGGGTTGCCATGTCCTTCTCCAGGGGATCGTCCCCATCCAAAGGTCAAATCCACGTCTCTTATATCTCTTGTGTTGGCAACTGGATTCTTTACCACTAAGCCACCTGTTTGGTTGATTTTATGAAGATCCACTGGAGAAGGGAATGGCTACCCACTCCAGTATTCTGGGCCCTGGAGAATTCCACGGACTGTATAGTTCATGGGGTCACAAAGAGCTGGACATGACTGAGCGACTTTCACTTCATAACACCTTCTGCTTCACAAAGCTACAAGAATAGGTAAAGTACTTGTGCTCTGAGTCTGAAAAAAAATCCCTTTGACTGTTAACAAGAGTTTCATAAAAATTTTTCCTCTGCTCCTTCTAACTCACTTGCCATAAAATTTTGCTCAAAATATAAACAGCACCTATTAAACTACCATTNACTCTGAAAAAAAAATCCCTTTGACTGTTAACAAGAGTTTCATAAAAATTTTTCCCCTGCTCCTTCTAACTCACTTGCCATAAAATTTTGCTCAAAATATAAACGGCACCTATTAAACTACGATTGTAGATTATCTGGGGCTGGGTTTGCCTTAGTCATTCTTCCTCAGGCACTGATTTTTTTTTTCCCTCTCCCACGCAAACACTGAACACATTTGAACATAACTGACCCATCTGGTGCCAGTACTCTCCTGTCCTGGAGGGACAGGCTGCATCACAGGAGCGTATGGAAGTGCAGTGGCATCCCTCCACAGCCACAAGAAGCCCCCTGACCTGCCACTCTCCCTGAGAGCAATGTGAGCCTGACAACAGGGCAGCAGAGAGAAAATGCAGCCTGTCTTTACCACGCTGTGCTTCTGTTATTATCTCTGCTCAGTCGTATCTGACCCTTGGCGACCCCATGGACTGTAGCCTGTCACGCTTCTCTGTCCATGGGATTCTCCAGGCAAGAATACTGGAGTGGGTTGCCATTCCCTTCTCCAGGGGATTTTCCCAACCCAGGGACCGAACCCAGGTCTCCTGCATTGCAGGTGGATTCTTCATCATCTGAGCCTCCAGGTCTTCACTCTGTGCCAATTCACGATCTTGATTAAAAGAGTTTGATGATGTGTTTTTAAATATGATTGAAAAAATAGTTTCTCAGATGACAGAGTAATTGGTAGCCAACTACAATGTAGGTTTGTACATTTCAATTGTCAACTACCACTGGGATACTGAAGGAAATATAATTTGGAAATAAAGGAAATACAAGGACTTTCTCAGAAAGTCCAAGTTTCTCTACCNGATGACAGAGTAATTGGTAGCCAACTACAATGTAGGTTTGTACATTTCAATTGTCAACTACCACTGGGATACTGAAGGAAATATAATTTGGAAATAAAGGAAATACAAGGACTTTCTCAGAAAGTCCAAGTTTCTCTACCATGCAAACATACAACTATTCCAGTTTCCAGTCAGAAGCAGCATTCACAGTCAGAAAATAATGTATATAGTATTTCCATGCTGTAATGGAAAGAAGTGCTTATAGGTGAAGTGATGATAAATAACCAGTAGCAAGATAAAGTTTAAACATACACATGTGCATAGAATAATGCACGTAACTGACTTTAGAGGAGAAAAACTTGGCATAGTCAATAGTTCTGTAAAGTAAACAGAAGGCTTGAACCTTCCATAAACCTCTTAAACATTTTCAGAGTTATTAACTTTTGAAATTCAAGACACACTTTTCTCTCTCAAGCTATAATACAACAAATTCAAGAAATTTTATTATTTACTATAAGCTTGGATGCAACCTCAAAAATGACAGAACGATCTCTGTTCGTCTCCAAGGCAAACCATTCAATATCACAGTTATCCAAGTCTATGCCCCAACCAGTAACGCTGAAGAAGCTGAAGTTGAACGGTTTTATGAAGACCTACAAAACCTTTTAGAACTAACACCCCCAAAAGATGTCCTTTTCATTACAGGGNCTCCACACTGTAAATTCCACCTCACTGATACAGATTCCAGGAAACATGTTCCATCTTCCCATCCTCTCTGTCCTGCTGGTGCAAATCTGAGGCCCTGGTTCTACACTCAGACACAGATTGTGAAGCAAGCTTCATTGGGAAGTAGACAGGAGCTCAGGGCTTCTGTCTTGCTGGGGCAAGAGGGGCAGAGGCAACATCTCTTACTAGCAGCTTCTATGTGGTTTGGGTCTTATTTCTGGAAAACGCAGCCAAGAGTCTGCTCCCCAGCCCTTCTAATTATTCTGTGAACTGCTCAGTATCCCTTTTTAGACCCCTTTCTGTTTAACTGTTTTCTGTCGTCTTTAGAGAACCCTGATCCATATATCTGCTGATCCTTCAACTCTACAAAGGTCTCCCATCTTCCAATTTCTTATGATCTGATGTCATCTCATTTATCCCCTTATATATACAGATTTTGTTCAAAAAGCACCTGTCTTCCTTTCCCAACTACACTTCCATTTCCTTGAGGGCAAGGATCACACCTTAGACTTCTGACCCCAAGCAGTGACTGGAATAGTGCTGGATCTACTTTACAGACTGATTGGAGGACCACTTATTTATCATCTGAATGAGGACCCCTCAAAGAGTGAAAAAAGGGCATTGTTATTAATTATAGCAGGACAGCGGGTGTAAATCAGGACCGTCCCAGACNTACAGACTGATTGGAGGACCACTTATTTATCATCTGAATGAGGACCCCTCAAAGAGTGAAAAAAGGGCATTGTTATTAATTATAGCAGGACAGCGGGTGTAAATCAGGACCGGCCCAGACAAACTGAGACGTGATCATACTCGGCACTGCTCACTGATGCCTGAGTAAAAAGCTCAAGACTTTTGAAAGGAAAGGAACACAGTCCAAATGAGAATACCAAAGAGCAGTCCTGGTGCCTTAGATTTGGTGAGAATCACCTATAAACTTTCGTCACCAGAGCAATGGTGTCACACTGGGTAGCCAGTGCACAGCCACAGGACCTTTTCTCTCGCTCCAACCCTCCCAACAAAGGCCACAGAAGGACAGCAGCGCTACCAGAAGAACATCCAGAGCAAAATCGCAAAGGCTATTTCTAACTCCAACATGTAGTCCAGTGCTGGGACAGTATGTCCAATAAGTGCTAAGACATATCCCAAGAGGCCAGGCATTACCTGTGGGTTGAGCGTGTGAGTCATTCAGGCTTGGGGGTCTGATCCTCTTCTCTCGCCCTGAGCCCCCCTTGCTCTGGGAGTCTGCCCCCACCTTTGCCTCAAGCCCCTTGCACGTGCTTCCCCGCAAGCAGGGACCCAGTCCCACCCTAGGTTGCCTCTGTGCACGGCCATGCAGAGAACACTTTGAGTGCTCTCGCTGCTCTAATCCAGGAGGGAATCCTAAGTGTAGGTAACACAGGTAAGAAGGCTCAACACCCAGCACATAGTAGAGGCTCAGTAAAAGGCAGCTATTGTTACCATCACTGTTCTACGCAATTCCCCTCACCATGCCCTGGCCACAAGCCTCAAGAGAGGAAATATCATGAGTGATCGCACAGTTAGTGATACAAGTGAAATGAAAGCTAGTGGTTTAGCATCAGCTTGCTCTGACCACATTGTGGATGATACTCAAACTGGTGAGTGGAAGGCACTGCTATCATACTAAAGGCCTTTTGAACTGACATAATCATATGAGTTAGGCTGTAATCCCCAATAAATTCAGCTCAAGAGCACAGAATAAAAGCTATATATCTAGACTGTGAAACCCAAATACGCCCTAACAGATCTGCAAATGAAATAAAGTACAAGCCATAAGAACGGAAGAAATGGACTAAATATTAAATGTGCTACAGTTCTCACTGTGACACCGATTTAACATATGGGCAATGAAGAATTCAATCTTACATGAAGTTAAAAAGAAAAAAAAAACAACTAGGAAAGACTGCTTTCGAATTGGAGCCAGTATCTTGGGGGGGAGGGGGTGGTGTGGAAGGAAAACTAGGAAGGAACACACCCTCATTTGCTTCTAACACGGTTAGCTGATCTGTTTGAAATTAGATCTACTTTCAAATGTTTTAACTTAATTATTAAGCCATTTCTTAACCTCATGAATGCAGTTTTCGTGCACTTTCAAATCTGGCCCTGAACTAATAGACCCTTTTACTTCAGTGGTTTTGGAAATGAATGTTAGATGGAGAGGAAAGCATTTTAACGATGCCTTTCTAAAGGGTCAAAGCTCTGAAAATATAGTATAGTTTGTACATAAAACTCAGTACACCTGAATATCCTGCTGGCCCTTTGTCTGGTAATGAGGCAAACCACGGCACCCTTTAAAACTCCCACTTCCTCTCCGCGGGCAGTCGGCTGTGTTGGTGCTGAGCTATCTGACCGCTCAAGTGAATACACTATTAGGATCAAAGTCCCGGTAGATGAGAAACAGGTGACAGCCCAGGACCCTGGGGCAGCCTTCCCTTCCCTTGTGAGAAACAGGGCAGGTCCTGGTCTCTATTCTAGAATATTCTTCTTTAAAAGGCGGTGTAAGGAATAAGAGAAAGAAACGCTTGGCAGTAAGAACAGTCAGTGATATCAGACTGTTGAGTCTCTCTCTGTGAATTTGTCATTCTCACTGTGTGGCTGCTGCTGCTGCTAAGTTGCTTCAGTCGTGTCCGACTCTGTGCGACCCCACAGACAGCAGCCCACCAGGCTCCCCCGTCCCTGGGATTCTCCAGGCAAGAACACTGGAGTGGGTTGCCTTTTCCTTCTCCAATGCATGAAAGTGAAAAGTGAAAGTGAAGTGGCTCAGTTCTGTTCGACTCTTCACTACCCCATGGACTGCAGCCCACCAGGCTCCTCCGTCCATGGGATTTTCCAGGCAAGAGTACTGGAGTGGGGTGCCATTGCCTTCTCACTGTGTGGAGGAACCCTTAAATTGACCTGTATGAAATCAATGGCTGATGAGCACAACGTTTGCAATGATACACGACTGTGCAATTTTTACCTTCATTGCCTAAAGTAAAATGATGCTCTAGCATGTGCTGCAAATTATAATTATTATTAATTATCAGTGACCAACATTTACTGTAACAGGAGCTGACATTTACTGATTGCTGAGTCATTTCTACGGAAATCCTATGAAGTGGGTTCTGCTGTTATTCCCCAGTTCCAGAGGCAAGAACTAAGTTGGAAAGAGGATGAGTAAGTGTCCCAAGCTCTGTTTCTTATGGTAAATCAGGGATTCAAATGCAGATGATCAGAATACAGAATCCATGTTATTTGCTATACTGTGTTGGATGGTGAAGACCAATGGAAGCAGTGTACTGCTTAGAACAGTAAAGACATTAAAATAAAAGCCATTAAATCACTGATTTTTAAAGGAATACCTACTGCATCCCTTTATCAAATATTAACATACATACTATGCAGTGGGTACATTGTCCACATTATCTAATTTAATCTTCTGCAAATCACTCATCTCCATTTACAGATGGAGAGACTTGACTGAAGAAGGTGTACTGTACAGCACCATAGGAATTGTGGTCTCAACCCACACCTGCCAGACTCCAAGTCTCAAGCTCTTTTCAGAGAGCCACCGTGCCTCTTCTTTCTTTGAAGTGATGCTTTACAAATATGAAGAAACCTAAAAAGAGCAACACTTTGTAAGAAAACTGCTTACTTCTAAGTTTAGAATTAGGAGAGAACTTTCTTCTTGTTTCTCTCTTGCAAGGCACAAAATAGCTCTGACTTCTTGAGTATGGATCTAAGAGATGGGAGGATTCAAATGGTGTATGATAACAGGGCCCACAGAAGGAGAAGAAACATCAGCAGTGAACCTGATTCATCTTTATCAAGCAGCAGCAGTGCTCCTATTCCCTGGTATTCCTAAGGCAGACTCGCAGCTCGAACACCTCTTAGAACAAGGGGAAGGCGGTTAACACTGTCCATTTTCTCAGCCTTTTTTTCCTCTCTTTTTGTACCTAGTGTAAGCTCATTCTGGCATATTAAAAATCTGGTATTACTACATTAAAATAGTAAAACTGCTTTTACAAATATCAAACACTCCTCGCCCACTTGAGCATCATTTTTCCTGGAAGAGTGGGTCTTGAATTTTAGTATGCATCTCTATCATCTAGAGAGCCTTTGAAGAAACAGAGGACTCAGTCCCTCTCCCAGAGTTTCTATTCAGTTTTGGGTTGGGGCCCATGAATTTGCCTTATAACAAGTTCCCATATACTGCTGATGTTGCCAATCTGGGGACCACATTTGAGAATCACTATCATAGAAGTGAAGTTGAAGCCGCTCAGTCGTGTCCAACTCTTTGCGACCCCATCCCCTGTAGCCTACCAGGCTTCTCCGTCCATGGGATTTTCCCGGCAAGAGTACTGGAGTGAGTTGGGATTTCCTTCTCCAAGTGTCGTAGAACATCTATGAAAATGTACACGTCCTCCGCTTTCTCCCATCTCTTCTTCATCCTAAGAACAAAGCTGCCTGACAGTGTCCCCAGAAAAATGCACNGGTTGGGGCCCATGAATTTGCCTTATAACAAGTTCCCATATACTGCTGATGTTGCCAATCTGGGGACCACACTTGAGAATCACTATCATAGAAGTGAAGTTGAAGCCGCTCAGTCGTGTCCAACTCTTTGCGACCCCATCACCTGTAGCCTACCAGGCTTCTCCGTCCATGGGATTTTCCCGGCAAGAGTACTGGAGTGGGTTGGGATTTCCTTCTCCAACTGTCGTAGAACATCTATGAAAATGTACATGTCCTCTGTTTTCTCCCATCTCTTCTTCATCCTAAGAACAAAGCTGCCTGACAGTGTCCACAGAAAAATGCACGATCTGTCCCTTTGAACCCTATAGTGTTTTCCATAGGATAACTATTACATAGCTTTTTTTCTGAAATTAATTATCCTTAAAGAATACTTATTCAAAAATGTTCCCTATTTGGTCAGAGGTGGCATTTTTGGCTCCCATCTTCTCTAAAAATAATCAGACAAGTTTTGTCTCTCTATCCTATTCTCTTTTTCCTCTATTCTTCTAACCAAACTGAAAAGAAGAACAGCAATAACCATTTAAAAACGTTACTACACGCTGTTTTTATTAGCATATAATTTGTTAGAGGACAGTTACCTTTTGACTCTACAGAAGCTTTTCTTTTCCACCATGCTATGGGTATTTACATAACTATCATTATTTGAAAATAACTAGGCCTTATTTCTATTAATATTTACAGAATTCAAAGTCCTGCCACAGGGAAGGCATTCAACCCGTTTTTGTCAGATGAAATATTTCAAACACAGAGTCTTAGAGACAACCAAGGTCCAGAGAACCTAAGTGATGTACAGAAGGTCACAGAGTCTATCATCACAGAGGCCAGAATCCTATGATCCAGATCTCATAACTCCCACCTGGCCTGTGCTTTTCCCCTGGTCTGTTGTACCTCTCCCAGTTTTATCAGAAGTCAGTGGTTTTGCCTAAAGTGAGACAAAATAAGTCCAAAGTAGCGTAGGGCTAAAGACTTAAAGAATAATCATAATATTCTCAATTAAGGAAACATATTTACTATGGAAAACACTTTTTTTCTTTAAACAGTATTTTGCTTGAGGTGCTTTGGCTTTTCTAGATTTCTTTATAATGTGTGGAGGAAGAAGCATTTACTGTAGAAAAACTCAGGAAAAGCCAAGAAAATTTAAGAAGATAGAAATTCTGATGGGATTAGTTTCTTGGCACTGAATAGATTGCCCTATCAGAGAAATTCACCAATGGTCCCCCCGCCCAACCATGCGATGTGCACTGCATAATCACAGTTAAATAATTAACAACCAAAGGTCATCTTTGGAATCTGCTGTTTCTAAAGCAGCTAGATTTAGGGGAAAGGGGAGATAATCACTTAGTAACTACTTACTATGTCCCAAGCCTGGTTTTAGGTGGTTTACATACACTATCGAATGCGTTCCTTTCAACAACCCCATGAAAGAAATGATTATCCCCATTTAACAGACTCAACCAAAGCTCAGAGGAGTAAATTGACAAGTTGAGATGCAAACTCAGGTCTATCTGACCCCAGGGTCACATTTTATCCACAGAGTGGAGCTCATTTTTTCACTGAAGAGTTCCAGCACCTTTATCAGAGCTCATAGAGCTCAAAATGTCTGAGGCAGGATTATAACCTCTATCGCCTTCCTCTAAATCCTATAAAAATGGAAGCTGTTCTCCTGTTTAATCTATTTTGGTTCATATCATCAGCAAAAACATTTGTAACACCAGGACAAATGCTTTTTTGAAGAAGGCTTTTTGACCCCACTTGGGGGGCATATCTTTTAAAGACAAATAATGAAGCGGAAAGCTCTGTTCATTAATTTACATGAAGTCACAAATGGTGATAAAGGGCTGCTGGATGTTCCCCTTAATGTAAATGCACAAATCAATATTCTGAACCCTTTGGCCTCACGCCTGAGATCAACCTATATTTCGTAGAGGGGAAGAAGGGCCAGCAGTCAAATGACCTTTATCCATATCTCACCTAGGACTTTAGGGTCAACCCAGCCCAGAGGAGGGCTGGTCGGGGAGCTGATGACACCATTTCCCAGCTGGAGAGAGGCAGAGGAGAATAGAAAAGCCTGGCTGTGGGATTTAAACGGGGCTGCCCTCTTAGAAAGTAACATTACAGTGAAGAAACCAATGAAAGGATGCTGCTTTTCCTCATTTGTTTATAATTATAACGTGATGTTTTAAAACACCAGCCATTTTGATAGGCATACATGAAGGAATTAAATCAGGCAGGGTCTTGAAATAAGTTTATCCACTGCTGCTATTTGCCATATAATCCTTTTCACTATGGCAATTTAAAACCAACCTTGTAAAACATATCATGAGGAAAAACAGACTTTTTTTTTAAGTCACTTGCTTGAAAAATTTCTGAAGTACTACCTAACATATCAAAAGCAATATAATTCAAATGCTGGATTTCATTGCTCCTTCCCCCAGTCATCCATTCAAACCCCCAAGTATGATGTATGATTTTTTTCCTAAACAACAGAAAACATTAATTTCTATGCTTATATGGTTATCAAGTTGGAGAGTTCCCTCCTGGTCAAGTAGGTTGACACTTGGCAGGGTCAGATCCGTCAGACAGCTATGCCCACAGAGTCTTCACATGTCCTTGTCAAGCTCGTGAGAAGTGTCATTCACTTTCCGATTTCAGAGACTGTCATCACAATAGGTGAGAATACAGATAATATGACCCTCTTTGTCACTATTCCTAACATTTAATTAACATGCCTTTGCCATTTCTCTGGGTAGGCGGGGGGAGTGGGGTGGGAGATAACGCATCTACTAAAATCTGGAGCTATACAGCCAAATAAATATCACTCATCATTTTTCTGAATGTTAAGTCAGTGCTCTACTTTTTATTTTTTTTGGAGCACTTAACAATTGTGTTGAAGAAAGGACATCAAATGATGCTTAGAAATGTGATACACATTTTCATTTCACACTCCATCAGCTTTTACAGCTGTAGCTCAATGAAATGTAGGAGACAGCCTGGCAAACAGCCATATTTACCAAGGTATAAAATAGGGGTCAGGTTACTTTTTTATAGAAAGAAAAAAAAATGTTTAATTTTCACTCCACATGACTAAAGCAGATACTCAGCTAACACCCTAGAGAAAGGCACCATAACCGCATCCACGGACACGGTTTACTGCCTGTTTCACTGTAGGCAGGTTTGTTTTTTTTTAACTGTATTATAACCATCTTCACAAAGCACAAAAATGATCCTTTTCTTACCTGCTTCCACTCAGGATCTACTGACACAGAAACACACTGGATCAGATCATCTTTGGTGTTAAATCTTTCACCTGGAAATAATGGCTTCTGCCCTCTGCCTCCAGCCTAGAAGCAGAAAGAGCTTATTCCCTCCACAGGCAGAGAAGCGAAGCTACAGGCATCAGCAAAAATGCATCTTTCTAATTCGAATTTCAATCTGTCAGAAAGGATTAAAGCCTCATGCATATATAAAAAGGGAACTCTACAAGATAACAGAAACATGGTTGGAAATCACTGAGCTCCCATAGCTGCCTTTTTACCAGCTGGGCAGAGAGGAAGGCCGCTTTTACCCACCTTTGTTAAACCCGAGACTTCTCCTCTTGCTAATGGTTTGCTGATGGATGGCGTGTATACTTTGGCGTCCGAAACTGGCTGCCCCTTCATAAAATGTTTTCCTGATTCATAAATGTCCACTTCGACCATTTTCCCCATGAATGTGGGGTTCTTTGGCACTAAAACCTGAAAAAAATGACAGAAGACTTAATTTTAAAAAATAAAATTTTATTTTAGAACAGTTTGAGGTTTACAGAATTACTGTTAACATAAGCACAGAGAGCTCACACACCCCAGGTGCAACTTCCCTCTCATTAACGTTGGTATGATGCATTTATCACAGTTAATAAGCCGATATCGATGCATTGTTGTTGTTCAGTCACTAAGTTGTGTCTGACTCTTTGTGAACCCATGGAATGCAGCATGCCAGGCTTCCCTGACCTTCACGATCTCCCACAGCTTGCTCAAATGCATGTCCATTGAGTTGGTGATGCCATCCAACCATCTCATCCTCTGTCGTCCCCTTCTCCTCCTGCCCTCAATCTTTCCCAGCATCAGGGTCTTTTCCAATGAGTTGGCTCTTCGCATGAGGTGGACAAAGTATTGATGTATTACTATTAACTAAAGCCTATAATTTATTCAGATTTCCTCACTTGTCCCTTAATGTCCTTTTTCTCTGCGGGGATCCCATCTTAAGTGGGCTCTATCTTCCAGATGCTCAAAAATCTGAGTATCCAGCAGATAGGGAGGGCATTTCTGGGAGGCGTGGGGCCGCAGACAGTGCTCACTCCTCGCAGGACGCCTGTAGTCCTAAGGCACGTGGAAGGCACAGCCAGTTACTTTTGAACAGGCCTTCGATATCCTGCTCTCGGCTGTCCCAGGCAATGGAGAAAACTGAGACACCACCAATGAAACCCTCATACGTTTGGANTCCTAAGGCATGTGGAAGGCACAGCCAGTTACTTTTGAACAGGCCTTCGATATCCTGCTCTCGGCTGTCCCAGGCAATGGAGAAAACTGAGACACCACCAATGAAACCCTCATATGTTTGGAACCTTGCAAGTTCACTGTCAGAGTCATGATTTAAGCAGCCACTTTAAATTAAGGCCTGAATATTTGGGCGTGTGTGTGTGTGTGTGTGTTTGTGTATGTATGTGTACGTGTGTGCACACGCCTGTTGTTTTGGGGGAAGAAGAAGAACATTTCACGGCCCCTTTCTCCATAGTTCAAACCTTGGTGTTTGGAGCTAAATGACTTATTTAACTGATGGTTTCCATCATTTCTTTCACTCTGTTATAAAACGCATGGTTATTTGCTAGCTCTGCATCCACACAGAACCAGCTCCTCTGAAGGGTACTTTGGCTGGCTCACAGGAAACTGTCAGATGGTCTCTTTCCACTAAGATTACAGATCAAGGTACATGTTTACTTCCAGCAAATGTTTCTCCTCTTCTGGGACCTACCGGTAGCCTGTATGTATTCTGTTCTCCCTCACACTTTATTTCAGAACTGGAGCTACCTGCCAATCTTTTCAAGTCAGAATCCAAAATAAACAGCCTAATTCTGATCCAGCAGTCTACTCTGATATCTAGATACAATTTTCACTTCTGGAGGTCATCTTTTGTAGAAAAATAATTCCTATGAAATCTTCGATAGGCTTGGTTGTAGAGACCAAAAAAAAAAAAAAAAAAAAAGTCAGAGGAGAGCCAGACATTCCACAGCCAGTTTCTCCGAGAGGCTAAATTGGATCTTGGTATTTCTGAGTTTGATTTTTTACGACCATTGAGTACATTGCTTCATCAAAGTATAGGAAAAAGGTCACCTGGGTGGTGGATTACTCATGGCAAGCAAATGAACTAAGAGAGCCTTAGTGTCAGGATATGAAAGCCCTTTTAAATCAGTTTTTATAAAACAAGAAAATCTCTAGAGTAAACTGTCCCTGGGAGATCTGGTAGTATTTTGGGGGAAAATAACTCTCCTTGATCTATGCCTTGATCTGAAGGGCTCAGTGTTTTTTGCCCCTCCGGTTTTAATAATTGGAAAAAGCTCCACTGTTTTAAGTTGGAGGAAACAGCTAATGAGGCATGCCATCACCTTTAAAATGAAGGGAAAAACAAGTTCCCTGCTGAGGCAAAAACCCAGATGGCAAGAGAAAGAAGAGGAAAGAGGCTACCAAAATATAATCCAGCTCCTCCAGAGAGCTGTGCAGAAGGCTGGCTTGAAGGGAAGAGGGTTCCCTGGAGTCAGTTACTGAGACGGAGAATGGGGAAGGCCCAGCTCAAACATGGAGGGCTGGGATCAGTCCTCAACTGGCTGGCTCAGAAGGTAAAGAATCTGACTGCAGTGCACGAGACCCAGGTTCAAGCTCTGGGTTGGGAAGGCTCTCTGGAGGAGAAATGGCAACCCATTCCAGCATTCTTGCCTGGAGAATTCCATGGGCAGAGGAGCCTGGCGGGCTACAGTTCATGGGGTCGCAAAGAGTCAGACATAACTTATCAACTAAACAACCACCACCACCTCAACTACAGTCTCTGCTGCTGCTGCTGCTGCT
>SJYW01022971.1:88944-145797 GCA_006410735.1 Raphicerus campestris | reverse complement strand
AGACTGTCATCACAATAGGTGAGAATACAGATAATATGACCCTCTTTGTCACTATTCCTAACATTTAATTAACATGCCTTTGCCATTTCTCTGGGTAGGCGGGGGGAGTGGGGTGGGAGATAACGCATCTACTAAAATCTGGAGCTATACAGCCAAATAAATATCACTCATCATTTTTCTGAATGTTAAGTCAGTGCTCTACTTTTTATTTTTTTTGGAGCACTTAACAATTGTGTTGAAGAAAGGACATCAAATGATGCTTAGAAATGTGATACACATTTTCATTTCACACTCCATCAGCTTTTACAGCTGTAGCTCAATGAAATGTAGGAGACAGCCTGGCAAACAGCCATATTTACCAAGGTATAAAATAGGGGTCAGGTTACTTTTTTATAGAAAGAAAAAAAAATGTTTAATTTTCACTCCACATGACTAAAGCAGATACTCAGCTAACACCCTAGAGAAAGGCACCATAACCGCATCCACGGACACGGTTTACTGCCTGTTTCACTGTAGGCAGGTTTGTTTTTTTTTAACTGTATTATAACCATCTTCACAAAGCACAAAAATGATCCTTTTCTTACCTGCTTCCACTCAGGATCTACTGACACAGAAACACACTGGATCAGATCATCTTTGGTGTTAAATCTTTCACCTGGAAATAATGGCTTCTGCCCTCTGCCTCCAGCCTAGAAGCAGAAAGAGCTTATTCCCTCCACAGGCAGAGAAGCGAAGCTACAGGCATCAGCAAAAATGCATCTTTCTAATTCGAATTTCAATCTGTCAGAAAGGATTAAAGCCTCATGCATATATAAAAAGGGAACTCTACAAGATAACAGAAACATGGTTGGAAATCACTGAGCTCCCATAGCTGCCTTTTTACCAGCTGGGCAGAGAGGAAGGCCGCTTTTACCCACCTTTGTTAAACCCGAGACTTCTCCTCTTGCTAATGGTTTGCTGATGGATGGCGTGTATACTTTGGCGTCCGAAACTGGCTGCCCCTTCATAAAATGTTTTCCTGATTCATAAATGTCCACTTCGACCATTTTCCCCATGAATGTGGGGTTCTTTGGCACTAAAACCTGAAAAAAATGACAGAAGACTTAATTTTAAAAAATAAAATTTTATTTTAGAACAGTTTGAGGTTTACAGAATTACTGTTAACATAAGCACAGAGAGCTCACACACCCCAGGTGCAACTTCCCTCTCATTAACGTTGGTATGATGCATTTATCACAGTTAATAAGCCGATATCGATGCATTGTTGTTGTTCAGTCACTAAGTTGTGTCTGACTCTTTGTGAACCCATGGAATGCAGCATGCCAGGCTTCCCTGACCTTCACGATCTCCCACAGCTTGCTCAAATGCATGTCCATTGAGTTGGTGATGCCATCCAACCATCTCATCCTCTGTCGTCCCCTTCTCCTCCTGCCCTCAATCTTTCCCAGCATCAGGGTCTTTTCCAATGAGTTGGCTCTTCGCATGAGGTGGACAAAGTATTGATGTATTACTATTAACTAAAGCCTATAATTTATTCAGATTTCCTCACTTGTCCCTTAATGTCCTTTTTCTCTGCGGGGATCCCATCTTAAGTGGGCTCTATCTTCCAGATGCTCAAAAATCTGAGTATCCAGCAGATAGGGAGGGCATTTCTGGGAGGCGTGGGGCCGCAGACAGTGCTCACTCCTCGCAGGACGCCTGTGGTCCTAAGGCATGTGGAAGGCACAGCCAGTTACTTTTGAACAGGCCTTCGATATCCTGCTCTCGGCTGTCCCAGGCAATGGAGAAAACTGAGACACCACCAATGAAACCCTCATACGTTTGGAACCTTGCAAGTTCACTGTCAGAGTCATGATTTAAGCAGCCACTTTAAATTAAGGCCTGAATATTTGGGCGTGTGTGTGTATGTGTGTGTGTGTGTGTGTGTATGTATGTGTACGTGTGTGCACACGCCTGTTGTTTTGGGGGAAGAAGAAGAACATTTCACGGCCCCTTTCTCCATAGTTCAAACCTTGGTGTTTGGAGCTAAATGACTTATTTAACTGATGGTTTCCATCATTTCTTTCACTCTGTTATAAAACGCATGGTTATTTGCTAGCTCTGCATCCACACAGAACCAGCTCCTCTGAAGGGTACTTTGGCTGGCTCACAGGAAACTGTCAGATGGTCTCTTTCCACTAAGATTACAGATCAAGGTACATGTTTACTTCCAGCAAATGTTTCTCCTCTTCTGGGACCTACCGGTAGCCTGTATGTATTCTGTTCTCCCTCACACTTTATTTCAGAACTGGAGCTACCTGCCAATCTTTTCAAGTCAGAATCCAAAATAAACAGCCTAATTCTGATCCAGCAGTCTACTCTGATATCTAGATACAATTTTCACTTCTGGAGGTCATCTTTTGTAGAAAAATAATTCCTATGAAATCTTCGATAGGCTTGGTTGTAGAGACCAAAAAAAAAAAAGTCAGAGGAGAGCCAGACATTCCACAGCCAGTTTCTCCGAGAGGCTATATTGGATCTTGGTATTTCTGAGTTTGATTTTTTACGACCATTGAGTACATTGCTTCATCAAAGTATAGGAAAAAGGTCACCTGGGTGGTGGATTACTCATGGCAAGCAAATGAACTAAGAGAGCCTTAGTGTCAGGATATGAAAGCCCTTTTAAATCAGTTTTTATAAAACAAGAAAATCTCTAGAGTAAACTGTCCCTGGGAGATCTGGTAGTATTTTGGGGGAAAATAACTCTCCTTGATCTATGCCTTGATCTGAAGGGCTCAGTGTTTTTTGCCCCTCCGGTTTTAATAATTGGAAAAAGCTCCACTGTTTTAAGTTGGAGGAAACAGCTAATGAGGCATGCCATCACCTTTAAAATGAAGGGAAAAACAAGTTCCCTGCTGAGGCAAAAACCCAGATGGCAAGAGAAAGAAGAGGAAAGAGGCTACCAAAATATAATCCAGCTCCTCCAGAGAGCTGTGCAGAAGGCTGGCTTGAAGGGAAGAGGGTTCCCTGGAGTCAGTTACTGAGACGGAGAATGGGGAAGGCCCAGCTCAAACATGGAGGGCTGGGATCAGTCCTCAACTGGCTGGCTCAGAAGGTAAAGAATCTGACTGCAGTGCACGAGACCCAGGTTCAAGCTCTGGGTTGGGAAGGCTCTCTGGAGGAGAAATGGCAACCCATTCCAGCATTCTTGCCTGGAGAATTCCATGGGCAGAGGAGCCTGGCGGGCTACAGTTCATGGGGTCGCAAAGAGTCAGACGTAACTTATCAACTAAACAACCACCACCACCTCAACTACAGTCTCTGCTGCTGCTGCTGCTGCTAAGTCGCTTCAGTTGTGTCCGACTCTGTGCGACCCCATAGACGGGGGCCCACTGTCTCTGGGATTCTCCAGGCAAGAACACTGGAGTGGGTTGCCATTTCCTTCTCCAATGCATGAAAGTGAAAAGCAAAAGTGAAGTCACTCAGTCATGCCCGACTCTTAGCGACCCCATGGACTGCAGCCTACCAGGCTCCTCCGTCCATGGGATTTTCCAGGCAAGAGTACTGGAGTGGGGTGCCATTGCCTTCTCCGACTGTAGCCTCTACTGGGGCCTAAACGGGGCATGTTCAGCCTGGGCCTTGTAAGGCTCTCCCCCGTTCCCTGCGGACCCGGTGCCCGGCGTGAGATGAGTCCACATGGGACACCCATGCTCGAGCCCCCTCCCACTCCTGCTTCCCTGCTTCTAACACGGAAGGTTAGCCTTCTAACACAGAAAGTCGGCCTCCCTTGCCAATGGCCCCTGAAGGAGGCACTGTCTGCTTTAGTCACTTTTGAATTGCTTTACCCGCTGGGGAAGTGCAATCCCAAACACTGAACTAGAAGTCTGGCTGCTTGTGCGGCAAAGCATGCTGCCTTAGACGGGCAGGGACTGGGGAGCTCCTTCAGGTGCGCCTCGAGGAAAACTCTCCAAGCGAAGCTAGTGTGATCCTCACTCTGGTCTCCAAAGTTGCTCACACAATGTGAGCTGAGTCCAAGGAACACACTCTTTTCCTTTTGCCTCTAGTGCTTTTCATTATGATGGAATTTTTTTTTTTTTTTTTAAAGGGCAATACAAAAAAATAAAATCCTGAAATTAAAAAAGCCAACCAATAGACAAACAACCAAAAGCCTGTTAGAGCGCTGAGACAGGGAGAGGAAGTCCCCGCCCTTCCAGGCTGATGTCGCCGGTGCAGACATCCTTCCCGTCCCCTGAACAGAACTTTTCCCTCCACGGTGCCAGGCTGTGGGAGGCTGGGGCGATCAGAACTGCCGGTTTCAAACTCCCCAACGCCAGAAGCTGCTCCCATCAGAGATGAATGAGGACTAAAACAGACTTACTCCTTTGGATAGAATGTTTTGTAGGTTAAGCCACAAAGATAAGCCCCACGTGAGCTTGGCTGGCTTGATGCTATAAAATAGCCTTCCTGCCACAAGATGCTATCAATACGAATCTCTGCTACTTTAAGTCTCTTTTGCTTAAATTTGATTTACTTTCAGAACTCTTTCTCATTTTGGAGAAATCCTGAGAGCGTGGGAGCGTCTCTTACCTGCTCGTAGAATCGATTGTGCGCAACGTAAAACTTGGAATCAAAAGATTCTTCGGTGACTAACACTTGTTGTCTCTGACCAATCTGCGGAAAGAGGGGAGAAAAAAAATAGGAGCCATCAGGCAAATGTCTGAGAATCCAAAATAAACGCCAACCCAGAGTTATGGACCAGCAAGTCATGTCGTTTTACATATATATTTTTAAGATTAAAAAAAAAATGTGGTCCATTTTTAAAGTCTTTGTTGAATTTATTACAATATTGCTTCTATTTTATGTGTTGGTTTTCTGGCTGTGAGGGATGTGGGATCTCAGCTCCTCGACCAGGGATGGAACCCATACCCCATGCACTGGAAGATGAAGTCCTAATCACTGGACCACTGGGGAGGTCCCAAGTTGTATCTTCTTGAATTTAAAGTCAATCTAGATTGCTAGCTACTTAACAGCCAATACAGAATCACAGATTCAAATGTCCAGAAAGGCATTATTATTTATGTAGTAATATAAAATTTGGGTAGAAAAAATCTTATTGTCTTAAGAGAACTATGAAGCAAAACTTGATCTTATGTCTTCCTTCAACAGAAGTTAGATAATTAAGGCTTCTGAGACATAGAAAAATCTTCTAAATATCACTTTGTTTCTTGAAACAAAGTTGCAAAACAAGCCAGAACAAGCTGCTTCTAATCCAAATTCAAGAAAATATTTTGGCAATATGAGAGACTGGTAATAAACATTAATTTGAATTATGAGGGATGTAACACTAAAGAAAACGCCTCAAAAACTAGTCATTAAGTCTTTGCACCTAAACATTTCATACGCTGCATGCAATTCTGAAATTATTGATTAATTCAGTTATTTGCTTAATATAAACATTTTCTCTCTCATGGGCAACTGTCTCTTTTTCTTGCTGCAGCTGTGACTGCATGTTCATTTCATTTTTTTAAGAGACTATTCTTTACAGGATCTGTATTTATGATTTAAGCATGAATTTTTAACAACCAAGAAGTTAAATTAGCCAAAACGTTGGTTAAAGCAACGTGACCATTCTAAATTATTCTACCATTTCCAAATTTATTCCACTGTGAAATGCAACATTTAAAGTATCAGTTATTTGTTTTTTTAAAACAAGGTTGTCAAAATGGCTGATGTAGCAAACCAGCTATATTAGATGATTATGCCTAGAATCATTCTTGCCATTGCTCCTGGATAAATGCAAACCCTCCATGTTGAAGTACACTGGCAAGAATTCTTTGAACAAAATCTCTTTTCTCATATGCAGGGACTTGTCACCATGTTCAGGCAGTTACCACTTAGGAAACATAAACACAGCTGCACTAAATAGGCCACCTAACAATTAAAAAGCAAAACCTGAAAACAGCAAACTCCTCTCTCCATTATACAATGCCAATACCTAAATACACTATAATTTGCTCTTTTTTTTTTTTTTAACTCTATCATTCAAATATAGCCACTTAGTAAGGTCTTCAAGATGACACATCACAGACAGGTAGTTCACTCCTTGAAAACTAGTGAAAAGTTCCTACAACATTAATCTCTTTTAAAAATCAAGTTACAACAAAAGAAGTTTTCCTAACTTCTACTTTGAGCTTTAATGGCCCTGTTTATTTAAAAAAAAAGAAAAGAAAAGAAAACCAACTGATGAATACTGGGTCTCACTGAAGTAAGTATATTCTTCTGGAAGGAAACTTAGAATGTTTGCACACATTCACAGTGTGAGTTGCTTATGACTTAGGATAAGGATCTGTCAATGGTTCTTAAGGAAATCTGCAATTACACTTCATCTAACATTAAGTTTTCAGGAAATTAACAACAATACGAGACTGCAGAGCCACCAAAAATGAATGCTGAGACTTTCCACTTGTTAGAATTAATGTGGATGGTTGCAGTTATCACTTTGGGGGTTATTCCATTTTATCTGGAAAGACTAACCATGACAGTAATTCACACACATAGAGTTAGAAAAACTTGCTATGTTTATACAGCACAGGGCAGGGCATTTGATCAACCATTAGAGAACAATTTGTATGGAGTATTTAACTATTTGCCAATGGGATTCAGGAAAATTGCAATGGGCAGTCATTTATAGTGGCAAACACCTCTCCAGTCACTCTTTTGGTCCCTTCAGCCATCAATTTTGTCTCATTGGCTCTTTAAGTTCCCCAGACACTACTGAGCAAAAATGAGCATGAGCAACCTAGGACTTTGACCAAAAATTGATGCCATCTAACCCCACCCCTTGAAACCACCCTCCACGGCACACACACACAAAAATAATAAATGCTCGAATGCAGTATTTTTTAAAGAATGAACTGAACATCAAATATGACTTTTAAGAGAATCAACGGTTTCAAATAACCTGAAAAACAACAACAAAGTTAATGAAGTGTGTAGAGAGGGGATTGAGCTGCAATTCGGGAAGAGGTAACGTTGCCTTGGTGACAGTAAGGAAACTTACAGGCCAAATGTGTGAGTCTCAAATCTTTTTTAAAATGAGTCATCTCCCTATTTTCTAACCACTTTCTCCCCAACCCTATGTGACAACTCTGTGTGGTTAAAGATCACATAACAAGATTTAGGCTGTAGTCAGTCGCTCAGTTGTGTCCAACTCTTTGCGACCCAAAGGACTGAGGCCTGGCAAGTTCCTCTGTCCATGGGATTTCCCAGGCAAGAATAATGAAGTGAGTTGCCATTTCCTCCTCCAGGGCGTCTTCCCAACCCAGGGTTCGAACCCAGGTCTCCTACACTGCAGGTGAATTCTTTATTGCCTGAGCTACCAGGGTACTAGATTTAGGGTAATCATCCTAATTTGACTTAGAATGCCTCGACTGCCCAGCAAGGTAGTCTTGGTCTCAGAGGAAGAAGCGGGGCTTCAGGAACAAAAGGACAAGGCTATGGATAAGATACCCTGAAGTCCCTAGGACTAACATCACCCAGCTGTCAAATATACTAAAGGCAGAGGGATCCCCCAGGAGAGGGATCAGCCTGTCTTCCCGAAGGCTAGGTGTACGCGGAATCTTCCCTGAGATTCTGCAGCACCTACTCTCTGCTGACCTCCGAGATTCTGTGAGGAGGAGGCTTCTTCCATGGCTTCTCACCCTCGCTGACAGAACCTCCTCAGCAACTGGAATCTCTGACAGGAATGCAAGGCTCCCTCACTGGCTTTGAGACAAGCCCCTCGAAGAGGAAGTTAACAGAATGACTGCTTGTGTCATGTTAAAAATGAACAAACTCCGGAGTTTACAGAATATATATTCAGGTACACACACGCCCATAGAGAGAGAAAGAGAATACAAAGGGGGTTGGAAACACTGGTTTCAATACCCTCTGTGACTGGTGGCACATCTTGGCCACTCAGGGGGAACGATTAAGACTCCAGTAGAACCCTAAACCCACAGCAGGATCCAGAGGGCGACTCCCAGATAACTGGAACTTTCAAGGACAGGATGGAAGGGAAAAGTGACGGTGGGAGAAGGAAGCAGGAACGCACAGTTCCAGCGGAACCCTGGGGAGAGGAAGAAGGGTTATTCAAAGACATCAAATGCCACATGTTTGAACTGGAGAGTGGGGCGAGAGGACACAGGTCTGAGAAGATTATTTTTAAGATAAAAGAAATTTGGCTACATTTTGGGCCTTTGATTTCCTCACAGGAAAAAAATGAGAGTTTGGTAGAAGTGACAATGGAGGGGAGAGGTGAGCAGACTGAAGAGGAAGTGGATTCTGATTTTTAGAGGACCTTTCAGTTCCAAAACTCTAAGTCATCATTCATGGTAGATTTGATCTGCTGACAAGGTTTCAGATGAAGGAAATTTGTACTCTGAATCCAGGCTGTCCCTTTTCTCCCAGTCAACGTGTGCTTAGAGCCCTCTGTAAACTATAGCCACTCTCTTGCTGCCCTGAAAGGAACTTGATTTTAATACGCACCAAAGAAACATTGACAGTCTCTCATAAAGCTATCCAGTGACCTACACCTGAAGAATCCTGTTAAAATCTTCCCAACAAAGTCCTTTTTAAATAATCTCTTTGCCTTTTGATTTGCTTTACAGGTACATAATCTATAGCTGATTTATAAAATGCTTCTTTAATTTCTAAAGCATTTTAGAGTTTAAGAAGTTGGGTTGGGAATATAATCTCTCACACTTTTCACTTTCCATTTACAAAGTCTGACCTTCAGGACATGCGTCAGAACTTTTCAAAGTGGTTGTCAGACCTGGCACCTGTTGTGAGCAGACAAATGTATTCTGTAATTTATTCATCAGATGTTAGTGAAGACAATGGCTTTTCTTATGACATGCACAACTTCTTTCAGTCCATGTGAATCTGACTTCAAAATTACATTTTATGAGAAATGAACTGCAGTAATGTTGCAGGGAGAAAGCCAATTCTGACTCCATGTTGGAAATTTTCGTTGACTTGCTTTTGCTTTTACTATTATAATCAATACTCCATGGCTTATTACTATTGATACTCCATGGCTTGCCTGGAGGACCCTGCACCTCTGCTTGACTGTAAACTAAAGTGCCTTTGTTCAGCTCATGGAGAGAGAGTTTGTCCCTTCCCAGCTGTGAACAGAAGAGATTAACACACTCCTTCCAATGGCTGGCCATTCCCTTGGAGATGTTTGGCAAGACAGAAGACCCTTTCCCTTGCCTTCCCCACTGTCTCTTCCTCTCTGTTCTGCCTTTTAGTTACTCCTTCTCTCTGATCTATTAAAGAATCTGGCATCCAGACCCCAATAAGATGGTTATTTTGAGGTGCTAGCCTGCCATCTTGTTGGTCTGCCAGCTCCCCGATTAAAGTTTCTTTCTTGCCTCAGCACCTCGTCTCTGGGATTCACTGGAGCCTGTGGTAACAGAAACAGTCCCATGAAACCATCCCTCCATTTCACAGATGGGGTCACTGAAGGTACAGAACCAGCCCACGGGATCCTGCATGACTGCTAATCTCACAGAGCTGATGGGAACCATGGTCCCTGCTATGAAGGGGGGAGGTGCAGGCTGGGGTAGAACTTTCCAGGCTTTGTTGGAAAGATGTGGGGGGAAAAAAAAAAAAAGTGCTTCTGCTTTTTTTCCAAACACAAAGGCAGAAAATAAAGACTGTATTCCCTTGAATAGACAAAGACGCTCAGAACCTGAAAGGGGCTTAGCAAACTCTGATTTCACAGAGAGGAGGCTGAGGTTCAGCAGAATGCGCTGATCTATTCAATGGCCGAGAGAAGTCTTGGAAGCATCCTTGCTACTTGATGTCTCCTATCTAATTCCTAGCTGCAGAAAACGTACATCATGGCTCTAACTCTGGAGTGTGTGGCTTTTCCGTGAGCAGGGAAACATCTGTGACAAACAAAAAGCAGTAAAGCAGTGGCTTTTTTTTTTATTTTCAATTTGGGGGCAGATTTTTCAGTCCGTTATATAATCAGCTGGCTGTGTTATTTGTGTCACATCTATGCTTCACATTTCTCAAGTGCCTGAAGTGGTGAGAAACATCAGTTCTAACCATATGGGCAGATAACACACAGAAAACACACACTTGCATGAAAAAAGCAGTGGTTTCCAACAGAATTGGGTTGCTGAATGAATGCTCATTCAAGTACATTCTATTTCTCCATGGGTCCTAAAACAAACAACATTCTGCACGGCTATTTCAGGATGTAAAGGGAGACGCTAAAAAGAATTGCTTCTAGACAGGCAGATAATACTGAAATTTAACAAAGACATTAAGAGTACTTGGGTTTTTACCTTTAACCCAGTAAGAATTGTGACTTGTCTAAGTATTCCCTGAACTAGAAGAAGCAGTTTCTTTTAAGCCCATAATGTGGCTTTAAAATATAAACTTTATGCAAATTTTACTTTTTTCAACTTTTTTTTTTCCCCTTCTCACTTTTGTTTTACTTAAACAGAAAACCTTACGTGTGGCTTTGAAAAATACTTGCAATTCACTTTTCTACTCTTAAAGGGTCAGGTTACAGAGATATCAATAATTCAATATAACGGCTCAGAGTACCCAAAAGCATTCATAAAGGACAGACGTATATTAGACTTGTGTAAGAGAAATATTTATTTCTTGAAAACAGTTATAAGAAGGTAGAGGAATTATTTTGCTTCCTCTGAAAAGTTTCTAGCAATTAATTTTTCTGTCTAGTTGCCTTAGGTAGAGAAATGGAGATTAAAACACACGTATCAAAAGCTCTCATAATTATTTACTACACATTTCTAATAAACCTGAATTTTATCTCTGCTTATCCTATACAATATTTTGACATGCTACATTTGCAGCTAAGTTTTTTTTTAAATTGTAGATAATAAAATACAATTTTTCTACCTGACTGGTTTCTGAATGCATGACTCTGGGAAATGTCAAATGTCTTTCTTAGCTCCAGTCAAATTAGTTTTTTTTTCCCCCTAAGCTGCCTGGAACATGTTAAACACAAGGCTGTGACCTTAAACTCTGAAATAATATTTCTAGTGTCTGTGCAAAAGCTTGCCCTCACATACACCTTTAGACTAATTACTGCAGTGTAATGTTGCCAGTGAACCACTGTAATTACACTTGGAGAAAAGTATGGTCTTGTTCTTTCCTAGCTAATGAAAATGATAACCTTTCCATTTTGATTCATCATTCACAACAGGCAGAGCATGCGATGCTGGGTCTCCAGGGTATACAGTAATTTTCCTGACTGTTTATGCACACTTCTGTTTTCTGGCCCTGCTGAAGCTGGAATTAAAGAAGCAGGCACACTTAAGCTAAAAACAGTCAACAGTAATAATAGCAATAACATTAAAATTTAATATCATCCTTAGCCACAACGCCCTTCTATAATGAAACAGGGCCGTGACACAGGAATGTGTGTCAAAATGATGAGAGCCCAGAAAACAAGTAATGAGCCTCTAAGTCCAGCGTATTGAAAATGCCTGCTATCAGTTTACTGGTCTGCTTAAGGATTCCCGAGAGATGATGGAGGACAGTTGACTGTGAAACGGGCTGGACTTGGATCCGACTCTTAAACAATGATGGGAAATACATTCTGTTAGATTTTTTTTTTTTTAAATACCATCCTCTGGGTGACAAAAAACCACATATTCGTTAGCTATTCTTATTATTACAATTAAGTGTGTTCAAAGGGAAAGAACGCTCCTTCAAGCGTATCCATACCTCTAAAGTGTTTATTTATCTAGTAATTGCCATGAGTGTCTGTATTATTCCTTCCTCACATTTCATAAATAACCTAAACACACACAAAAAACAATCTGGCTTGTTGAAAGCCCTTCCTCCCAAAGCAATGATGAAATTTACAAAGACCAGACCCAAGGTGGTTCTGCTGAAGTCGAATCAGACAATGAAATTTCTTCTAACAATGGCCCTTGTATTTTTGTCTTCAGTTGCTGGCTGATTTTCTTTTAGCTGTGTGCACATCCCAGTAAGAGAAAGGCAACCAAAGGGGTTTCTTCCCAGGTGGAGGCAATTTCATTCCTAACAAAGGCTTTTTTTTCTTCTGTTGGTTGATCAGTTCTGTCCGGTTGCTCAGTCGTGTCCGACTCTTTGTGACCCCATGGATTGCAGCACACCAGGCCTACTTGCCCGTCACCAACTCCTGGAGCTTACCCAAACTCATGTCCATCGTGTTGGTGATGCCATCCAACCATCTTATCCTCTGTTATCCTCTTTTCCTCTCGCCTTCAATCTTTACCAGCATCAGGATCTTTTCCAATGAGTCAGTTCTTCATATCAGGTGTTAGCCAACAATAATCAGTATAGTATCAGTGCTTTATTGATATAGTAATTCTCAACAGCAAGTAGTTACATGACAAATGTTGACCTGATTCCTTGGCTGCATTAGAAATCTGTACCTCAGTGCTGACTGAACTTCTAACTTGAAAACCAGTCAAGTTTTATTTATCTGCCTGGAGATTTCTGGTAATCTAGAACATTCTGAGGTATTATCTGCAATGCTTTTATGGAATTATTTTAATTGTGATAACATACAACATGAGATTTGTTCTCTTAACAAATCCGAATAAATTGCCTTTCCTTATCACGTATTTGGCACAAGTACATTACATGTATTTTTTCCCAAACTAGGCAAGCTCTACAATTTAAAAACTCTACATTTAAAAACTATCAAAAGTGCTAAAACCAGATATTGCCAGTAAAATCTATTCATGAGGTCTTAATAACGGGATGACCAAGTGGGGCCAACATGGGATATGTATGTGGAACCCTTTTTTATTAAGATTTAAGTTGCAAATTATCTCTATTTGCTTCTGCCTTCCCAATCTTTTCCCGTTGGTCCCTATCAACCACTGCTCAGCATGTCTGGGCCATTGTTCTTTGATGAGCTTTTCACATAAGTGCAAAGGTAACCATACTTATATCTTAGAACTGTTGAACAGACTACCTCCTTGGAAAGCATCTTTAGAATTTTTGCTTCAATGGTAACACAATAAATAATTCAGATTACAAAAGAAAAAAAAAAAGGAAGGTATGCAGCTGAGTTTTAGAGATTTAATGTTAACATACAACTCATCAAGTTTATCTGTAACTTTAAAATTGGATTTTATCCTGACAGGTGCTTTTAGGCTTGTGGTAAATTAAAGAAGTAATCTGAAACTGCACCACCCAGTACCGTGGCCACCGGCCACAAGAGGCTGTGGAGCACCTGAATGTGGGAAACCCTTAGTGAGATATGCTGCAAAACACACACCAGGACAAAAAGCTCAGCAGATCTCAGAAACTTAATGTAACTAAAAGAGTGCGCAAACTAACTTATTAATTTTACATTGTTTATAGGTTGAAGTTGTTAAAACTGATACATAGAAACCTCAATTAAATTAGTCAAGAGGCCAGAAGGGGAAGCTCTGTGCCTTAGGAGGACCCTACCACTCAAGAGTAAAGACGACTTCCTCCACTTTCCTGGCAAGAGCTCAGCCAATGTGAGACCGAAACAACTCAGCCAAAAAAAAAAAAAAGTTACAGCAGTGCTCTGAACTCAGTTCCTCCAGGGAACTCTTGGCTTCCAGTAGTCCTTCTGACTTCTTTTCCCCTTCTTTCAAAGAGTTCTCTTCGCCTTGCTTTGTGGAGACTGGCATGTGGTTCCATGCATGTGGCTTCCCAGGTGGTGCAGTGGTAAAGAATCCAGCTGCCAATACAGGAGCCCTAAGTTTTGATCTCCTGGGTCAGGAAGATCTCCTGGAGGAGGAAATGGCAACCCACTCCAGTGTTCTTCCCTGGAAATCTCATGGACAGAGGAGCCTGTAGGGCTACAGTCACAAAGAGTTGGACACAACTGAGTGACTAAGTACCCACACATGCACCAAGGTGGTAGGCACCAAACTTGCAATTCTCTGTTGATCTGTAATAAATCTTTTTTTTTTTTTGAGAAACAAATGGCAGTCTTATTTGTTATATGGCAATGAAATAATGATTTCTGATATGCTGAGTTAAATAAAATATTAAAATTTATTTCACCTGTTTTTTAATTTTTTTAGTGTAACTACTAGAGAATTTAAAATAACACCTGTGATTCATTTCCATTGGATAGTGCTGTTCTAAAACATTATTATGTGATCTTTAAAAATTTAACAGAAATTCCCCCTTTCTCTACTTTAAGGACCAGATTGATTAATTTTTTTCCCCTTTAACTCACCCCAAACACCCTTATTTGGACTAATTATATAAACGCAATGCTTTAATTTTAAGAAAGAATACCTGCTGCTGCTGCTGCTAAGTCGCTTTAGTCATGTCTGACTCTGTGCGACCCGACAGACGGCAGCCCACCGGGCTCCCCTGCCCCCGGAATTCCCCAGGCAAGAACACTGGAGTGGGTTGCCATTTCCTTCTCCTACATATCTATAAATTGTTAAAGGCAGAGATTTCAAACTACTAAATTTCTCTTTTTGACCGTTAAATTAATCTTGTTTCCATTTTTTTCTGGTCAACCCTAGCCTCTCCAAAAGCCTAAGGCATGATCAATTTGCTTGTTGTTTTCCAGGTAATCTGGGCAACCAAAGAAAGGCCCTCTAAAATTTCCAATCTGTCATTTCCCATTCTGTGTGGCTGCAAGAGCAACCATATAAAAAACAATGATGTTTGGCAGAAATAGACCCTTCTCAAATTCATTTTTTAAAAAGCCAAAATGAACACCCAAAATACCTACCGCCTTTGGTAAGATCAATCTTTTGTTAGCAACCCTATTACCAAAGAACTCAGCATAGATGTGAGCAATAAATAACACGTGCAGCGCACCCACCATCTTTCAACCATTTGCCAGCCAGGATGGAGGCAGAGGAAACAGAAAGGATTAAGCAGAAATCAAAGACAGCCAAGCTCTAATGGTGTCTAATTAACATAACAAAAGGCACAGCTCCAANAAAAGCCAAAATGAACATCCAAAATACCTACCGCCTTTGGTAAGATCAATCTTTTGTTAGCAACCCTATTACCAAAGAACTCAGCATAGATGTGAGCAATAAATAACACGTGCAGCGCACCCACCATCTTTCAACCATTTGCCAGCCAGGATGGAGGCAGAGGAAACAGAAAGGATTAAGCAGAAATCAAAGACAGCCAAGCTCTAATGGTGTCTAATTAACATAACAAAAGGCACAGCTCCAATCTTTCAGCAGTGGGCAATACATCTCATTAAAGAAGACTGAATAACAATTATTCTCTTCTGCTCCCTCCCAGCCCCACCCACCTCCGTGCTTCTTTAGCTCAGGGAGACCCTGAGAGCTGGGCTTGAGAGCTTCTGCCTTGTTGGCCAGGCATTATGGCTGCAGGCAAAGAGGCCACTTGTGTTGCTGGGCACCTGCATCTCAATGCTTTATTCTGCTTTCCTCTTTGGCTGTGAAAATGTAGCTTCTTCAAGCACATGGCAAGTCCTACTATAGGGCTGTTTATAGGTATATAATATTGAGAAGTAGCAATGATGACCTAAAAAATGAATACCAATGCCCTCCTAAAATATCTTTATTTAAAGACAACTGATCTGCTTCTCTTCCCTTATTCTGTTTTTCCCCTCTCTTTATGATTTCACTACCCTGTTTCAGAGTTAATGAGGCTAAATTGAAATTCGACCAAATTTATTGCAACCAGTAATTAGTCTGAGCACATGTGCATGCACATGTACACACACACACACACACACACACACACACACACACACACCCATGAAATTTAAATGTCTGGTTCAGACCTATCCTTTCTCCCCATCTTCTCTTGATGACAGACAACAGAGAAAATATATGAAATTCAGCACAAGGAAACTGAGGCTGCAGGTGAACATGTGGGTAGTTTTTGTATAAATTTAAACCAAAAATAAAAGATTCTAGTTAAACCAAGGATAAAAAAAATATTCTTCCAGGGTGATCACTAAGGAAGATGAATGTCAAGTAATCCTATGTACTTTTTCATATAAATCTAATTTGGGGGAAGGACTGAGGATTGAGAGAGTAGGAAAGAGAAAATAATACAGTTAGTTAAATTGAACAATTTCCAATTCTGAGCTGTATTTTTTTGGTCAGTAACCTTTCAAAAAGGAATCTAGTTATGAGGGCTGCTTTAATTTTTTTAATGGCCTTTCCCACCAAATACAGTATTATAGAGTTTATTTTAACCCAAACACTGCTCTAGGAAAAGCTGTTGATCACAGCGGTGGACAGGAACCTCTATATGTGTTACAGAGACTCAAGAACAGAAACTGGGCCAACGCCTCAAGCAGCTGGGAAAACCTCCTCAGCCTGTGCATTATGTCTAGACTGTCCACACTGTGGCAAAGTCACTGCCTTGCAGGCACCGAGAGACCCTGAGAATATTCAGGTCACTCACATCATGCATGGCAGACATGGAGTGAGATATTTTGATGCTACATGCACTCTGCACATGGCAGCACACAGTTAAAATAAAACTTGAGAAGTCACTTTAATCGTAAAAGGCCCTTCTCCTTCTCCTTCTGGTGAACTACTCCACATTCAAGAGCTGGTTGCCACCTTCCACCCGTGAGGAAGAATGAGTTTTTAAAAATCTTCTCTTCCACTCAATGTTTCCTGTTTAATAGATCACCTTGTACCTTTAAAGAGAGAAAAAAGAAAACCACCTTCTTGTCTAGTTCCACCTTAAGTTTTGCAAAAAAGTAGTATGCAAATTGGAGGCCAATGGCACCCGACTCCAGTACTCTTGCCTGGAAAATCCCATGGGTGGACGAGCCTGGTAGGCTGCAGTCAGTCCATGGGGTCGCTAGGAGTCAGACACAACTGAGCGACTTCACTTTGACTTTTCACTTTCATGCACTGGAGAAGGAAATGGCAACCCAGTCCAGTGTTCTTGCCTGGAGAATCCCAGGAACGAGGAAGCCTGGTGGGCTGCCGTTTCTGGGGTCACACAGAGTCGGACATGACTGAAGCAATTTAGCAGCAGCAGCATCAGCAGGAGTATGCAAATATAACACGTTATTATGAAGTCTGTCCTGATGTATATTTTAAAGCACAACAATTTGGTGTTTTAACTCCCAGTCAGTAACTAGATCTCTGGAAACCATCATAATCTGAGTCTATGGTCTAATATCTTACAAAGCTTTCTGGATACATTGGTACAATTTCATTCTCTTTTAAGACAGAGTCTTGGTCAACAGAAAAGCTTGAAGAGTCCTAAACAGGGAGTCAAGAAGTCTTTTGTTTCCCAGATGAAGGAATAAGATAAAACCCCAGAAGACCAACTAAGTGAAGTGGAAACAGGAGATCTATACAACAAAGAGTTCAGAGTAATGATTGTAAAGATGATCCAAGAACTCAGGAAAAGAAAGGATGCACAGAGAGAAATTACGATATTTTAGCAAAGAGAAGACACAACAAACAAACAGCTGAAAAATATAGTAACTGAACCAAAAAATACACTAGAAGGAATCAACAGCAGAATGAATGTGGCAGAAGAACAGATCAGTGAGTTGGAAGGCAGAGTGGTGGAAATTGCTGCCATGGAACAGAATAAAGAATGAAAAGAAACAAGGACAGTTTAAGAGGCCTCTGGGACAACATCAAAAGCACCAACGTTTGCATTATAGGAGTCCCAGAAGGAGAAGAGAGAGAGAAGGGGCCTGAGATCATAGCTGAAAACTTCTCTAACATGGAAAAGGAAACAGTCACACAAGCCCAGGAAACACAGAGCCCCAAGCAGGATGAACCCAAGGAGGAACACACCAAGACACACAATAATCAAACTGACCAGAAGCCTGTGGTTTGACCTCAGCCACTAACGAGCTGTTTGATTCCACAAACAAATCATTTCACGCTGGGGCCTGAGTTTCCTCATCTTAAAGGGGGTTTGAAACCAGTCAATGGAAAGGCTACTTCTGGTTCACATACCCGTGGAGGAGGCAAGGTCAGCAGGGCGTCCTGCAGTGAGGGCTAAGCGCCCACAGTGGACACTGCACTTCAGCAGGCAGTGGTTGTGGCGGCAACAGCAGCTTCGAGCATCCTCTGGACACAGCTGGGCTGGCCCTCGCCGCACACCCAGCACTAGTCTAATCACCACCGTTCCTTTCACTTCCAGAGCTGACAGGCAGCTTGGAATTAACAACGTTTGCCAAAGGCAAGACTGAACAGGAGAACGAATGGGAGTAACGTTTCAGGGATTCGGTTTACCTGTCTGAAAGAAACAATTACAATAATTACCTGGCTTGAATCTTGAGTTGTCTTCAGATGAACGACCTAACTTTTGGGAGTCAGTTAATGTGCTGGAAAAGTTGGATGACTACTGGCATTACAGCTGATGGGACTCCTGCTCCCGCCAGGAGTAAGTTCCCAAATTTCATGCATCTTTCACTGGCTGTAGAAGGTAGACCTGTTCGCTGAAACATATTGATGAGTTCAACCTTACTCCTGGTTATCTTGATTGAAGGAGTCAGGAGAGAAATTTAATTTTAAGAAGAAAATCATCTTGGGGCTCTGTTCAATTACTGCTGCAGAATAGTCATAACTTTTAGAAAGCAACGCAGTAGGGATGCACGACTATTTAGCGTATATAGATGGTGGCTAAACAAGCTAACAGAACAGAAGGCTGCAGGGGGTCCTTGCTGGTCTTGTTGGGCCTGTTGTCACCTCTCTTGAGAAATTCTGCCCCCAAAGCAGAGATAGCTCTGTACTTCCTTTTCAAAGCCATGACTCACAAGGATTTCAGAGAAGACAGAACACATTTAATGGGAAAAAAGGAAGAAAACTGTCCAATATTGATAAACCTACTGATTTTTTCAGTAGCTATTGGACAGATGAATTACGCTAAAAAAGAAGAAAACAACAGCTTCTCGTCATTTCTAAAACATGATCCTGTGCCTGTCTGAAAGAGTTAAGGCTATATAAATATTTATCATTCTTTCAAAAGGATAAGAAAAATTCCTTCTGCATACATGAATTTCAGATTGCTAGGCAAACATCAGGATATGGTCAGAGGCCCATCATCTTAATGAGGATATGGTAGTGATAATTTTTTTTTTTTAAAGCTTGCTTATATGTGATCAAAAACACCCTAGAGATTTTGATTTTATACTGGGGCACGCAAAGACCCATGAACAGTTAATGCTTTCAGAAGCATATGGGTGGGATAACAGGAATACCATCAAGGGCTTACAGTGGGACTAGGGTGAAAGATTCATTAAAAGTGATAAATAGGATATGCCTTGCTTAATGTCTTGCAACTGCATATTTAATACAGCAGGCCAGTGACTACGCATTTTAACTGTCTTTATTTTTAAGAGAGCTGCCAGATTTTAATTACAGATTAAACAGTTATTTGCAAATGAGTACCTCTTCATTAACATATCAGAATCATAATAATAAACAATTCTGTTACCAAACAGTGCAGAGGGCAGTGGGAAGTTTAAGAACAGTACATACAAATGGCACTACAGCAGGGCAAAATATCATACTTATAGTAAGTGAGCTGACACCTTAAATTTTGGGGGGAGGGGATAAATAATCTAGATGAAGCTCACAAGATTCCACATTTTATGAGATCAGAGATTGTGTTTCTTTCTATTTACAGCTATATCTCTAGTGCCAACACCATGCCTGGTTCACTGTAGGTGCTTAATAAAGGCTGAATGAGCGTTGAACTGGTTTAAAGAGTACATATTTGTATTTGCTGTCAAGCACTGATATTTTGTAAAAATTTTGCTAAACTGGAATCAAATTATCAGTGAGATTATTCTAAAAGGATTTAATTCTCTAGTTTATTCCAAGGAACATAGAAGAAATACATTTTTCTGTTACTACCTTCATAACAAACTATTGCTGTGTGTGACGCAGTCATGTCCAACTCTTTTGTGACCCCATGGACTACAGCTTGCCAGGCTCCTCTGTCCATGGGATTTTCCAGGCAAGAAGAGCAGGTTGCCATTTCCTTCTCCAGGGGATCTTCACAACCCAGGGATCAAACCTGCTTCTCTTGTGTCTCCTGCATTGGCAGGTGGATTCCTTACCCCCATGCCACCTGGGAAGCCCAATAGCAGCTGCAATAATCTTGCTTACGGAGCTCCTTATTTGTTTTTTTTTTCTAGGGTGGTTTTATGTCCATAGAAAAACTGAGAAGAGGATCCAAAGACTTCCCAATATTCCTTGTCCAATATAGGCACAGCCTCTATTGATGTATCAACGCAGGTTCATAATTTGTAACAAATGTACTACTCTGGTGAAGGATGACAACAGTTCCCTGTTTTTCATTTTCACCTATACTTTTGTTGTTTCTGAGACCAAGAAACACAAAGTTAAGTAACTAGCTCATGGCTAAGTGAGTTAGATATAGCTCCCGGGCACCAAGCATCCTAGCCCAAGTGTTTTCTGCAGTCTCCAACGCTGTACCATCCTTCTCTTTATTTTGCGTCTGGAAGAGAGCAGGAAACAAGGCCCTTGATAAGGGGTATATAAGAAAGTCAAGGTCACATAGTGTATGATGGTAAAGTGGAATAATTTCCTTTTTAGGGAGGCATAGTTCACAGGCTATAATATTCAGTCACAAAAGTTTTATTTCTGATTTTTTAAAAATACAAAGTAATTTATTATGAATAAACAATTACTTCCAAATTCTTCAGCTTGCCAGAAAGCTAGTAGGCAAGAAGTAGAAAAAAAGTTAAGGCTAATTACTGAAATATACCCACCCTAGAAAACGGGGTGGGGGGAAATGCCCTCCCTCCCCCAAACTACTTGCTTCTAACTAGGCAGCTTCATGTTCAGAATGTGACTTTGTTGAGATTAGTCTTGAGGTTAAATAAGGCCACAGACTAAAAAATGAAGGAAACATCTGACCATCAACAAGCACACCCATGATAAAGAAATGTTGGGCAACTAACTTTATAAGTCTATTTTGGGTTATGTTTCTATTATGGTCTCGTTCATTCTCTCTCTCATTCTTTCTTCCCCTGCCCATCATGCCCCACCCACACACCCCACTTCCTCTTCCCTCTTTGAAAATCCCAGACCTTCTTGGCAAAGATACTGGGGCCTTTCTCACTCTGAGAAGGGGTGAGGGGAGCTATGCAGCCATACTTGACACCATGGGAGTCACTTCCCTTCTAATGAGTCTCTCACTTGCTGTGTCCTAGGTTAAAAGATAATAGCAATGTTGGCGAGGAAGTTTCTAAACTTGTGAAGCTCATTGTGACAGCGATCTTCTCACACTTTTTGAGCTGAAATGTTGTTTGTGTAAAAATTGAGAAAAATGTGGCAGGCTGGCCTCACTCCCTAAGCTGTGTGCTCTGCAAGGAACCCAAGCGTTACAGAGAGAACGTGGAACCCAGCTGGAGACCAGAGCTGAGCTCCCCTGTGTTTTGCTAACTCCTCTTTGGGCCTCAGTCAGATGCAAGTACTGCCAGTTCACTCAGCAAATGACAGCAGGTGTGATTTCTTAAGAAAGTGATGACTGCTCCATGAAAATAAGTTGCTAATGATGCTGGTATCACCATTACAACCACAGAGGCCCAGAGACTGTACAAGTGAGGAAGTTATTTCTGGAAGATGCCTAGGATTAGAAACTTTTGGGGGTACTATTTTTTTTTTAAATCAAACAATTCCTTCCGCGATGGCTTTTAACAGGATCATCTTTGACAATGTGATTCCTCCTTGCTTTCAATTAAAAAGCCTTATATACAACTTAGGGCTTCCCAGGAGGCACAGTTATAAAGAATCTGCCTGCCAACACAGGAGATGCAGGTTCAATTCCTGGGTCAGGAAGATCCCCTGGAGTAGAAAATGGCAACCCATATCAGTATTTCTTGTCTGGGAAATTCCATGGACAAAGGAGTCTGGTAGGCTATAGTCCATGGGGTTGCAAAGAGTCAGACATGACTGAGCTGCTGATGCTGCTAAGTTGCTTGTCGTGTCTGACTCTGTGTGACCCCAGAGAAGGCAGCCCACCAGGCTCCTCTGTCCCTGGGATTCTCCAGGCAAGAACACTGGAGTGGGCTGCCATTGCTTTCTCCACATGACTGAGCAGGAACACACATATACAATTTAAAATTAATGCTAAAAGTGAATATGAAAGTGTTAGTCGCTCAGTCGTGTCTGCTCTTTGTGACCCCATGGACTGTGTAGCCCACCAGGCTCTTCTTCTGTCCATGGAATTCTTCAGGCAAGAAGACTGGAGTGGACTGCCATTTCCTACTCCAGGAGATCTTCCCAACGCGGGATGGAACACCAGTCTCCTGCCATGAAGGTGGATTCTTTACCATCTGAGCCATCAGGGAAGCCCAAAATTAACACTAAAACCAAGCTTTTTTTTTTCTTTTAAAGCTAAAAAGTATAGCCTCTTCTTCACTATTTGAGCTCAGAATCTACACAGAGCACATCTATATTATTATTAGATTGATATCTTTTCCACTATCAGTGCAATCGCAACATCGAAGGTAAAGGATTTATAAAGAACAATAGGCACGGGCTTTGTGCAAGAATTTTATATTATTAAAAATCCTTAAATATATCACCCCTGTCATATGGTTTAGAATGATGATAAGAATGTAATTTCATGACAGTTTCCCATTCTCTCTCATCTTACTCTCTCTCCATAACTTGCCCTCACCTTGGATACTGCATGATGGCCCCTTGACTCTTCATTTCTCATGTTTTTTCTGCTGTTCTGTGCTTGCAGCACTGGCTACTCCTATCTTGTAAGTGACATTTCTTACTTAGTTGACAGACTAGACAGAACATCAAGGAGCGACTAAACAGGTTGAGATCAAGTGAGATTGTGACTTTTGTTTGGACAAGCCATTCACTTCTGCTGCCTATAAAATGGGAAAAGCTTACATCCAACTACCTTAGAATTAAAGAAACATACATAAAAATAGCAGCTAAAATACTATGAAATATATTTTTAAATGACACTTTTCATATTGGTTTATTCAACATTTCCCGTTAGGTTGCTAGGCTCTAAGAAAACTTTTTTTAATCAAAAATAAACTATTACTCTATGTGTTTGCTTTCATTATCTTTTTGGAAACTCATCAAATATCTCAGTAAATGATGATTCTCCAATTTTCTTATGGAACAAATGTTTGAGTAGATCCAGCAGTTATCTTTGAGGTAATGCATCATCGTCGTGCTACTAAAAGATGAAAATCTTAAATAATATCTAGCTGGGCTGAAAATCGTATCACACTCTTTAAATCAAGTCTTTGGTTTTATACATCAAGTCTTCTGGTTTTGCTCAAAACATCTACTTTTTAATATATTCACGTTTAGGAGTTAATTAAGAGAGTAGAAAAATAAAGAAAAAAGAAAAATAATCAGAGAAAAAAGAAAAATAATCATATGAGGTTTCCAAACATAATTAAGCAAATCAAATCTACAAAAAATAAGTAATCATTAGAAACTAGAACTAGTTCCTCCTTGTATTTGATAATATACTTTCTACAAAATAGGATTTATGAGTGTGTGTGTGTGAGATGTGTGTTCAATTTAGCAAAACAGTAATTATCATGATATATTAAAAAAAATCCTAAAAATGGAAATAAACCAGTGTATTAATGCGGAGGAACAAAACCCCAAAACCTCTACAGTAGAAAGCAAGATACCTAGTTTTAAAAGCAAGGCCTGGGGAACTCTGTACAATATTCTGTAATAACCTAAATGGGCAAAGAATTTGAAAAAGAACGTGGGTATATATAAGCGCATTGCTTTCTGTACATCTGAAACTAACATAGCACTGTTAATTAACTATACTCCAATATAAAATGAAAATGAACAACAAATACATATTAAAATGGTACACAAAATAAATTTCTAATAAGAGTATTTTTTAGCTGTGTAACAACAGTTTCAAGCTCTGCCATACCACAGAGCCACCACTAATACTCGAAGGGATTAACAGCCTCTATTTTCTGTCTCTCAGATCCATTTCCCATTATCCATCTAAAGAGATATTTTAAAAACTCAAGTCTGGTCATGTCATACACCTCCATTAAAATCCTACAATGGGTCCCCAGTGCTCTCAGGAGAAAGCTATCACATAAAGCCATATTTTATTTTTTAAATCAGTGCACAGGAGGCCATGTAATAAAGACGTCATAATTTATTTGACTACTTTCCCTATTAATAGACATTTGGCTTGTTTCCAGTTTTTGGCTATGAAAAACAACAATGCATACCTTTCTGGACACATGGGTGAGCATTTCTCTAGGAGTGGAATCACCAGGTTGAAGGAAGAATATTTACAGTTATAATTTTCACATATACAACCAAATTGCCCTTCAAAATCACTTTATCAATTTATACCTTCCCATTTAGCATAGAGAAGGAGCAGGAGGAGAAGGGGACGACAGAGGATGAGATGGCTGGATGGCACCACCGATTCGATGGACATGAGTCTGGGTAAACTCTGGGAGTTGGTGATGGACAGGGAAGCCTGGCATGCTGCAATTCATGGGGTTGCAAAGAGTCAGACACGACTGAGCGACTGAACTGAACTGATTTTGCATACAGGGCTTTCTTTCCTAGACCCAGCAACATGGTGTTGGTGCATGCTTGCTAAGTCACTTCAGTTGTGTCTGACTCTGCAAATCTATGGACTGCAGCCTACTAGGCTCCTCTGTCCATTGTATTCTCCAGGCAAGAATACTGGAGTAGGTTGCCATGCTGTCCTCCAGGGATCTTCCCAGCCCAGGAATCGAACCTGTGTCTATATCACTGGCATTGGCAGGCAGGTTCTTTACCAGTAGTGCCACCTTTGTAGCAAAGAAATATTTTTGGTGTAATAGTCATCTCCCTAGTTGCCAGTGAGATTGATTATCTCTCATACCTTTGTTGAATGCAAGTTGCCCATTTGTCTGTTAAGTTGCAATTACTGAAGTACAATGATTAAGTGTGGATGTGAGAGATGGATCAAAAAGAATGCTGAGCACCGAAGAATGATGCTTTTGAATTGTAATTCTGGAGAAGACTCTTAAGAGTCTTTTGGACAGCAAGGAGATGAAACCAGTCAACCCTAAAGGAGATCAACCCTGAATATTCACTGGAAGGACTGATGCTGAAGCTGAAGCTTCAATACTTTGGCCAGCTGATGCCAAGAGTTGACTCCGTGGAAAAGACTTGATGTTCAGAAAGATTGAGAGCAGGAGAAGAAGGGGGCAGCAAAGGATGAGATGGTTGGAGGGCATCACTGACTCGATGAACGTGAGTTTGAGCAAACTCTGAGAGACAGTGAAGGACAGGGACACCTGGTGTGCCACAGTCCACGGGGTCGCAGAATTGGACACAACTTAGTGACTGAACAACAAAATATTAAAGATATTTCCCTCTGATTTCTTGCCTATCTTTTATCATTTATTGTATAGAAATGCTTACTCTTTGGTAGCAAAATTTATCAAAAAGTCTTGTTGGCCTTTTGATTAAGATTATATTGACAATATAGAATATGTGGAAATTTGACAGTAGCATGATATTAAACTGTCTACAAAAGAATGTGTTATGTTTTATAATTTAAATATACCCTCTATCTTTTTTAAAAAAAATCAGCTTTCATCCTAACGATCTTATCATTTGTTACTGGATTTACATGTTAGTATAGGTATTGCTTAGTTTCTATTGTTAATGAGATTTTTTTCTATTACTTTCATTTAAAGTCTTTTTCTGTTCATTTTCGTTTTTATGGAATCTTGTACCTGGCTCATACCCCTTAGTTTTTCAGTTAATTCTCCTGTACTTGTATAGTTAATTCTCTTGTACTTATACACTCGTCTGTATTCTCTACCAGAATAAAATTTTCATGAGAAAGGAGATGACGTCTGTCTTTTCATTGGCATGTTCCTACTGCCTGGCATAGATCTTGGCGCACAGTGGGGAATCAATAAACAGTCGCTGAACTGAACAGAATTTAAAGTGTAAATTCACGTGTGGGTGTCCGTTCATGTTCATTCCTCTCTGTGGCGGTCAAACTGCTTGAATGGAAGGAACGTAAGATTCTACTATCTTAAGACTTAATAACCTATTAAAATACAGACGAAAATTAAAAACACTACGCTAGTCACTAGATCAACGAGAAAAGAGAAACTCCAAATAAGTCAGTTTAAGAATAAGATTAGAACACCACTACATACTAGACAGGGAAAAAGAAAACAAATTGACAAATATGTAAGTTTGGCAATCAGAGAAATAAGAACAACAACAACCCCAACAATGGCCACACCCTATGAAATGCAGAATAAAAGAATACAATTAAAGCCAGAAATAGAAAACATAAAAATAGGAACAGTTAATCATTCAAGCATATTTTTGTTCACATTGAGGGGGGAGGAGCTCACAAAACCAAAATCAAACACAGCAACAAATCAATACTGAAGCAGACAAAATGTTAGCAAACCAGTCAAGATGGGGGAAAAAAGAAAAATGAGGAATGAAAAGGGCAAGAGAACATTACATACAACTCTATGCTAAAGAAAGGTGAAAAAGGAAATCAGTGTAGGACGGATTGTAGGACTGTAGGACAAAAATTGACTCATAATGAAAACCGATGTGCATATAAGCAACTGAAAAGGTTATTGCACAATTTCCTCTTAAAAGACTCTATGCAAGAAAGCTTCTTAGCAGTCACCTCAACCTTCTGAGAAACAGATACAGAGCATCGAAAAATATGGCAAATCTCCCCATCAGATTTTTAGGAAGTCAGCATTACTATCATTAGGAAAAACCTGAGAAAATAATACGAAAAAGGAAGATGAAAGATGAGGTACCTTAACCTCAATACAACGTAGTATGTTGGATAAAAGGGCAGGTTCTGGAGCTGGAATCCCAGTTGGCCACTCACAGCTGACCCTTGAGTGGCACGGGCATTCGAGTGCCGACCCTCCGTGCAGCTGAAAATCCCTGAGTAACTTTTTAGTCTTTCCTCCTCATCTGTGGTTCTGTGTCTGCAGACTCAGCCAATTGTGAATTGTGCAGTACTGCGGGATGGATTTACTGAAGAAAAAAAATCCACATAGAAGTGGGCCTGTGCAACTTGGATGCATGTTGTTTGAGCATCAGCTGTGCTAGTTATATCACTTTGAGTGAGTTATTTTCCTCCGTGATGCCCCAAACTGTGAGGATTAAATAAAATAATCCTCGTAAAGCATTTAGTATAATGGCAGCCACAATATTTTAAGGGAATGACTGTGGACAGTCCTCCCTTGAAAATATGTAAAATTATGCATTTTGTCGGTATGTCAATTTTTCTGAGAGGAAGGTTAATGCTTTTCATGAGATTTTCAAATGAATCATGACTTCCTCTAAATTAAGACCCACTGTTACACATTAATCTTACTTTAGAGTACAGATGTAGAAAATCTGGATGCAATATAAGCAAAATAAATACAAAAGCACATTAGAAGAATCATTCATCGGTACCCCCAAAATTAATATTTTAAATTGAAGGCTATACTGGGGGGAGAATGTACAGTGGTCAGCTTTTCTAGAAAACAATTTCACAATATCTATCAAGAATCCTTAACTGAGTAATATTTATGCTCTTTAACCTAATAATTGTGCTTCCAGAAATACATTTACTGAAAATGGATATTGGGACCAAAAAGTGTGCGCTATATGATGCTTATTATGGGGTAATTTATAATAACAAACATGAGAAACAATCTGAGTGGCCAAGAATAGAGGAATAGCCAGCAAGCTGATGCATCCATTCCAGGTTTAAGAAGTACTCATTCTTGACTTCATGAACTTCAAAGACACAAATGATGTTCACAATGTAATTTTTTAAAATTAACTTGTACCCAGAGTATAATGCCAGCATCATAAAATAAAGGAACATAAGCTAAAGGAAGTAAATACACAAAAAAGGGCTAATGGTTAACTCTGAGTAGTGGGATTATGAGTGATTAATTTTCTTCCTTCCTTCCCCTCCTTCCCCCTTTACAGATGCTCTAAAACAGGCATTTAAAAAAAATCATATAAAACTTCTTTAATAAAAATATCTTGCTAATAGGGGCTTCCCAGGTGGCTCTGTGGCAATGATTCACCTGGAACAGGAGAAGCAGGTTCAATCTCTGGGTTGGGAAGATCCCCTGGAGGAGGACATGGCAACCCACTCGGGTATTCTTTCCTAGAAAATCCCATGGACAGAGGAGGCTGGTGGGCTACAGACCATGGGGTCCCAAAAGAATCAGATATGACTGAGCAACAAGCATGCATACATCTTACTAACAAAAGTGAGCAAACAAATGGATCATCAAAGTACCACTCCCCATTTTGTAACTTTTGCTTATAAAATTGTTTCAGCTTTCTATTTAATATTATGAGAATGAAAGAATACTGACAATGAATGACAAGAGTTGCAAACAAACCATTACCTTACAACTCTCCTAAGCAGTGGAAAATGCTGGCTAAAAACAATACAGTCTGTTTCGGTAGGTTATGGTATCAATACTTTCCCAGTCTCTGTAAATGGCAGGAAGTTTTCCCTACCTTTCCTGTGAAAACAGTGAAACATATTCATGGCCTCAGAAATATTTTCGAAACAGGGTCATGATTTTTTTGCTCCTTCACGAAGTAGAAGGGAAACCTAAAAAAATCTTTCAGTAGGTAATATGTATGAAATAAGATGACTAATACAACTATTAATTCTTTTGCAATCTTCCCTCATAACTCTGGCCTTACTAATAGTAAACGATAGCCTGGTCAACCAGCCCATCGTCTGTGACAGGGCGATGTGGTCCTGATGATCACCTCGGGTGATTGGGCATGCTTTTAGGCACCTTATCAGACAAACTAAGCTTCACTTGCATGCTCCACAGGTCATGAGCTACTCTCATTATTACTTCTTGTTCTCTCATTGGTAGGTATGTGTTCATCTACATTCAGCAAAAAACTTGATGGCTTTTCTATTTTCTTTTCTTTTTTTCAATATAAATGTATTTATTTTAACTGGAGGTTTTCTTTTTTTTCTTCATCCTGTCAGAAGATTGACCAGTTCCCGAGGGTGAAGCTAGGTGTGATACGAGGTCTCAGTGGGGATACAAGTGCACACATTGGTATCAACACTGCTGTCACTGGGCGGACTTTGTGAAACATTCTAACCTCATATATATTTTTAATGTCCAACTTATAGACCATCTCATTTTGTTTCTTCCTGTATTCCTTTCACTGGTATAAAAACTGTCCTGTGTAGGTTCCTTCTTTCTCTAAATAAATAATTTATTGGCTCTCATGTGGATTTCTCACAAGTCCTCACTGATTTGGAACTTTGTCTTATAGCCCTAGAGATCTAGTCACATCACATCAGCTCTTGTCTCAGGTAGGAAAGAATAGACTTACATATTTATGTTTTGGGGAAGGAGGATATTTGTAAAGAGGAAAAAGGAATCTCTGAGAAAAAGACAAGAAAAAGAGAGGGACAAACAGGAATAGAAACCGAGATGGAGAGAGACAGAAAAATACTGTTTAAGTGCTGTTGGTTTGGGGTTAAATATATTACCTAAAAGAAAGCTTGCTATTCACCTGGGCTATGGAGACATTAAAAACTGTTTCTATAGCTCTTTGACATCACGCTGATTTTTAGAATATTCCCTTTAGCCCTTAGAAACAGATGGTATGCATTTTATTTTGAAATTACTCCTATCAACTTTTCCCAACTGTGGTGTATTACTTTCTGATTTGTAAGACAACAGCTTTGAGCCCAAGGAAATGCACACTTACAAAAATGTCCTCGTGTGTAGCTCTGTCAATTAAGCATTAAAGGTTCTTCCCCAAAGTGACTCAAAACAGATCTCTCTGTAGTCTCCATGTGTTGCTTGTAGAGCATCTGCTCAGACGAGTTGTCTTCCAGGCTGGTTGACACTTGATGACCCTGATCACGACCCCATCTTGCTTTAATCTCAAATGCCCTTTGTAAGCATCGCTGATGAAGCAGCTTGGAGTGCCCAGATGTTACCCACATGGAGTTTGGTTCTTCACTAGGAGTAGAAAGTTGAGCTCAATGGTATGAGAAGTTGTCTATTATCTTCTCAAAGGATATACTGACTGACTTCATTTCATCTTCTGCTTCTGTTCTCAAGCCACTAGTCAGCATGCTTCCTTTGGTCACCTGTGGTCTGTGGCCACAGACGGGACACATCCCACACACACAGCCTGGAGAGACCTGCACCACGCCTCAGGCTTACTGTCAAGCACGAATACGCAGCCAACTGTGCACAGCCAATTATAATCCAGCACACCTTCTAGGCTATGTCTAGCGTCTATCACACAAGACAGAGTCGAGAGTTTCAGAAGACATCTGTAGAAGGCAATGTAAAAAGGCCTCAAGAACTCACACGTGTACTCTGACATCAGCTTGCAGGCCCTTGTGTCTCCCTGAGTAAGGTGCATAATGCCTCATGGCAAATACAGTTTATTAAAGTAATCAAATAGAATCTCTAACAGTCCTGATTTACTTCAATGGCAGAGAAGTACATGTTAGATAAGGTCTGTCAACTGGCCATCCATGTAAACATACTCAGGAGCTTGGTCCTTTAATCAGTTTACAAGCTTTGCAGAAGTCATCTGAGATGGTACATTCACATTGCGTCAAAGGGAGGTCACAGAAGAGAGTACAGAGACCATAAAACTGTTGTGAGCAGTGCCTATTCTTGGCCACAATGAGGCCCAAGATTGTTAAATAATTCTCGTGACCTAGGCAGAATGATAAAGTTGAGTAGCCACTGCTAGGTAAGATCGTCATGTCTGTTATAAACTAGCTGCTGTCTTTGTTTCTAAGCTAATTAAATATTTTCTGGTATTTATTAAATAGCCCTTCCATGGTTCATATGAATTAGTTACGACTACTTCTAGCAGCATTTTCATTACAAGTGATTAAATCAATCAACTGTCAGCTCTGACAGTGCATTTGGAAGAAATATTTTGGAAAAGCAATTCGAAAGTTAAAACTGAGCAGCATTACAACTCAGACTCCTACCCTGGCTCAAAAACTCCACAAGAACTCAACCCAAATTCATAAGGACCAGAGGACAAACAGCTTAAACTAGCCCATAGGAGACGGATAGCTTGACAAACCACAGCACCTCTGCTATTTTTGTTTCACATGACTCTCACCTACATGATCACATTTGTTTCTCATGACAACCATGTGAAGTTCAGATGGCCTTCTATATCTGTGGGTTCTGCATTAGCAGATTCAACCAACCACAGGTCTGCAAAAAGAATTCCAGAAAGATCAAAAAAGCAAAACTTGAATTTTACGTATGCCTGGAAAATGTTAGATCGCATTTTCATTGTATCTACAATGATTTGCATAGCACTTACATTGTATTAGGTATTATTAAAATCTGAAGACCATTTAAAGTATACAGGAGGATGTGTGTATTTTATATGAAAACACTATGCCACTTTTAAATAAGGGACTTGAGCATCCACAGATTTTGGTGTGGGTATTATTTGTGTGTGTGTGTCTGCATGTGTGTGCATGAGTATGCATTCTGGAATCCCCAAGGATAGCAGGGCATGACCATATTATCTCCAGGAAACTGAAAAGGAAACCAAGTCTCTCAGAGGTTAAGGGATATATGCTCATAGTCACCCAGGGCTTACCCAATGGCTCAGCAGTAAAGAATCTGCCTGCAAATGCAGGAGCCACAGGTTCAGTCCCTGCGTCGAGAAGATTCTCTGGAGAAAGAAGTGGCAACCCACTCCGATATTCTTGCCTGGACAATTCCGTGGACAGAGGAACCTGGCAGACTATAGTCGAGGGGGTTGCAAAGAGTCAGAGACGACTGAGCATCCATCCACACATGCGCAGGCAGTTGTACAGGTTTTATATATTCCACCCTCATAATAGACTGGTGCTGATGCAGACAATAAATAGATATTTAGTAGCAAAATATGAGATTGTCAGAGTATGGTATCCATGTATTTATTAGCTTCTGCTTCAAAATCATTGTAGATAGTGACTGTAAGCATGAAACTAAATGTGCATCCTTGGAAGAAAAGCTATGACAGCTTTTCTAGACACCATATTAAAAAGCAAAGACAAAGGTCCAGCAAAACTTTGCCAACAAAGGTCCGTATGGTCAAAGCTATGGTTTTCTCAGTAGCCAAGAATGGATGTGAGAGTTGGATCATAATGAAGGCTGAGTGCTGAAGAATGGATGCTTCCAACTGTGGCACTGGAGAAGAGTCCGTGGAAGNTCCAGCAAAACTTTGCCAACAAAGGTCCGTATGGTCAAAGCTATGGTTTTCTCAGTAGCCAAGAATGGATGTGAGAGTTGGATCATAATGAAGGCTGAGTGCTGAAGAATGGATGCTTCCAACTGTGGCACTGGAGAAGAGTCCGTGGAAGGAGAAGAAGACGACAGAGGATGAGATGGTTGGATGTTATCACTGACTTAATGGACATAAGTATGAGAAAACTCCAGGAGATGGTGAAGGATAAGGAAGCCTGGCATGCTACAGCCCATGGGGTCGCAAAGAGTTGGACATGACTTAGGACTCAACAACAACAGCAATCTTCACTGAGGTTATTTAATTATTCCTCTACTTAAAAAATCCATACTCCCAATAGTTCACAGCAGGTCTAAATTTTTCTTTTCCAGTAATAATTTTTGACTATGCTCTCTTTGATTAGTCTATTGAAAGCTAAGCCTTTGTCCATCTAAAGATTTTTCGGTAGTTAAATTCGAAATGAGGAAAATATACTTGTAGTAGTGTTTGATTTGGCTGATGACTAGTGTATCAAAGGACGTAGCCCACCAAAAAGGATGAAAGCAATTAGCCTTTAACAAAACTTCCATGTGAGGATTGGAGCACCCTCGCCTCTGCCGCTCCTGTGAGTCCACCCCCCTGCTTGTCTGCCATGTCATACTATCTGCTTTAACATTATCCTCAATCTCCTTTTCCTGCCTTAAAACTGGCAGGAGGATATTCTTTACAAAGCCCAAACCCAGTCACCTAAAGCCTTTTAATGGGTGCCCCGCTGCTTTATCCCAGAATAAAGTCCAAACCCCTCTGCCNTTCACATGAGGTGGCCAAAGTATTGGAGTTTGGGCCTCAGCATCAGTCCTTCCAATGAACACCCAGGACTGGTCTCCTTTAGGGTGGACTGGTTGGATCTCCTTGCAGTCCAAGGGACTCTCAGGAGTCTTCTCCAACACCACAGTTCAAAAGCATCAATTACAGAACTGCCAATCAAAACTACAATGAGGTATCGCCTGACGCTGGTCAGAACGGCCATGATCAAAAAGTCTACAAACAACAAATGCTGGAGAGGGTGTGGAGAAAAAGGAACCCTCCTACACTGTTGGTGGGAATGTAAATTGGTGTAGCCACTATGAAAAACTAATTCAATTAAAAAAAAAAACCAAACCTCCCCAAATTAACCAGGTTTACAAAGGCAGAAGAGCTGGTTCAAGCAGAAAAGAAGCCATAGAAGAGGAAAGGGCATTCTGATCTTGTCTCAGGACTGAGAACTTTTTGACCCTGTGCTTATGAATATAAGTTTCTCGGTTATTATTATACCATCATTGATGTATTTTTTCCCAGCCAGTACTTTTAGGAATGAATGCCATCCAGCCAATTGAGTTCTGAGACAGGAAATGGCAGAGATGATGGAAAGTAGAGGGGGCCAGTTCAGGCCTTTGTGTTGTGGTGAAGCTTAGATACCAATGGGTATTATATGGTATGAGAGCAGAATACTAGGAAAACTGGGGAAGGGGTCAGATGAAGCTTCTAAAAAACGAAAGAAAACCAGTTTGTTTATAAGGTTAACCTTTTTTTTTTTTTTTTTTTTTTTACTTTACAAGTAAGGGACATAATTTCGTGAAGATTTAATATTTACGATCATAATCATTTCAAAATAGGAAGGTATTTTAAAAAGTATCTCTTCAACAGTGATTTTAAATTTACTGTATTGTACTGTCCTTNTTTTTTTTTTTTTTACTTTACAAGTAAGGGACATAATTTCGTGAAGATTTAATATTTACGATCATAATCATTTCAAAATAGGAAGGTATTTTAAAAAGTATCTCTTCAACAGTGATTTTAAATTTACTGTATTGTACTGTCCTTATGTTAGATTGGTGAAAACATCACCCTGGACCAGCACTGAAGGCTTAAGAGCACAGAGACTGACCATCCTGGGACTATAATTTAGACAGAGCTATAGAGGCAAGACTGCGAGCTGCAAGCCCAGCTAATTAAAACCACAGAGTCAATCTAAGGCCACAAAGTTTATGATAAGATTTGCTTGAGAACTCAACTCTTCATGCCTTTTCCTGATATTCATCTAACAAATGTCTGTGGTTTATAAGCCTCCATGGAGTAAGGATTTTGGCATTTGGGTGGAGAACCATTAGGGTTCAGTATGGTAGGCATTAAGGTGGAAGAGAAACAGGCAAGCAAGGAAAGAGCGAAAAGTGGCGGCTTGACATCAAGGGCTATTCTGTCCCCAAACCACACAGGGGTCCCTCTCTAGCTCCACACTGGTGTTTGTTTCATGTTATTGTGAAGGCCAAGAGGCCGGGGTGCAGCTCAAAGAGGTGAGAAATGTACGTCAGGCCTCTGCAGTGTTGAGAGAGGTGTGAAGCGGCCCAGGGTATTACAGAAACTCCAGGGAGGAGCCACTCAGCCAGGGCCAAGAAACCACCACGTCAGCTTCTGCCATTTGGAGAGAAGTGTCTTTTTCACAAGGAGTAGAGAGGAGGTGAAAGGGCCATTTGCTGGCCCCCTACACCAGGCAGGAATTTAAGGCCAAACTCTGTGTGTTTTGTGAGACAGATGCCCTGACTTCACTCTCTGGGTGTGGTGAGTCCACCCTGATGGGCTCAGGTGTGACATAGGAAATGAGACATCGACAGTCTTATTCCAGGTCCCTGAGAACAAACAGGTGGCATGGAAACTACAAATGTGATGCTCACCCTGACTGATCCCTGCAGTTTTGTTTTTATTTTCAACATAAGAGCAAAACCTCCATTAAACAGAATTCATCCAACTTAAATCCTGGGCCAGGGCTGGTTGTACATAAAACAGTGGAATGAACTTCAGGGTTTTGAGTCCCGTTTATTCCCTTCCCACGAAAGCTTTTGGTTCCAGGGTCTCTTAAATTTTAATATGTTGCCTCTCCTGGGGAAATATTTATTTTCATGACCCCAAAGAGATGCAGCTTTATGGGGAATGAGGAGTCTGTAAGGAGATAGGATGGGGGCTTCCCAGGTGGCTCAGTGGTAAAGAGTCTGCCTACATTCAATGCAGGAGACTCAGGTTTGATTCCTGGGTTGGGAAGATCCCCTGGAAGAGGAAATAGCAACCCACTCCAGTATGCCTGCCTGGAAAATTCCATGGACAGAGGAGCCTGGCGGGCTACAATCCTTGGGGTCACAAAGAGTTGGACACAACTGAGAGAAGGAAATGGCAGCCCACTCCAATATTTTTGCCTGGAGAATCCCATGGACAGAGGAGCCTGACTGGTTGCTGTCCATGGGGTTGCACAGAGTCGGACATGACTGAAGCGACTTAGCAGCAGCAGCAGCAGAGCATACAAGACCACACGCGAGGAGACAGGACAGGACAGGAAGTATCACCTCTCCGTTGCCCTGACAACCATGCCACTAGGGAAGGCTTTTGGATGTTCTCTAGACTTCTGGGAGAAACTGTAAATTAAGGCTCATAATCAGAGAGGCAAAGTTTCAAGGAATTTTGTGGGGACAGTAAAGTTCAATACCTTACAATATCCACAAAGAGAATTTCAGTACCAAATATATTAATAAGCAAGGAAAAAAAGGTCCTAAAAAAATCAAAGATACCACGCTCACTGACACGCTTCAGACAGAATTTTTAAAAACAAAGGTTGAAACTACAAGGACATACTGTTTAACCAGAAGAAGGCTGTTCACGAATTCACGCTGCTGAGTCCTGGAGCTGTTTCAGTGTGNTCATGCCTTTTCCTGATATTCATCTAACAAATGTCTGTGGTTTATAAGCCTCCATGGAGTAAGGATTTTGGCATTTGGGTGGAGAACCATTAGGGTTCAGTATGGTAGGCATTAAGGTGGAAGAGAAACAGGCAAGCAAGGAAAGAGCGAAAAGTGGCGGCTTGACATCAAGGGCTATTCTGTCCCCAAACCACACAGGGGTCCCTCTCTAGCTCCACACTGGTGTTTGTTTCATGTTATTGTGAAGGCCAAGAGGCCGGGGTGCAGCTCAAAGAGGTGAGAAATGTACGTCAGGCCTCTGCAGTGTTGAGAGAGGTGTGAAGCGGCCCAGGGTATTACAGAAACTCCAGGGAGGAGCCACTCAGCCAGGGCCAAGAAACCACCACGTCAGCTTCTGCCATTTGGAGAGAAGTGTCTTTTTCACAAGGAGTAGAGAGGAGGTGAAAGGGCCATTTGCTGGCCCCCTACACCAGGCAGGAATTTAAGGCCAAACTCTGTGTGTTTTGTGAGACAGATGCCCTGACTTCACTCTCTGGGTGTGGTGAGTCCACCCTGATGGGCTCAGGTGTGACATAGGAAATGAGACATCGACAGTCTTATTCCAGGTCCCTGAGAACAAACAGGTGGCATGGAAACTACAAATGTGATGCTCAGCCTGACTGATCCCTGCAGTTTTGTTTTTATTTTCAACATAAGAGCAAAACCTCCATTAAACAGAATTCATCCAACTTAAATCCTGGGCCAGGGCTGGTTGTACATAAAACAGTGGAATGAACTTCAGGGTTTTGAGTCCCGTTTATTCCCTTCCCACGAAAGCTTTTGGTTCCAGGGTCTCTTAAATTTTAATATGTTGCCTCTCCTGGGGAAATATTTATTTTCATGACCCCAAAGAGATGCAGCTTTATGGGGAATGAGGAGTCTGTAAGGAGATAGGATGGGGGCTTCCCAGGTGGCTCAGTGGTAAAGAGTCTGCCTACATTCAATGCAGGAGACTCAGGTTTGATTCCTGGGTTGGGAAGATCCCCTGGAAGAGGAAATAGCAACCCACTCCAGTATGCCTGCCTGGAAAATTCCATGGACAGAGGAGCCTGGCGGGCTACAATCCTTGGGGTCACAAAGAGTTGGACACAACTGAGAGAAGGAAATGGCAGCCCACTCCAATATTTTTGCCTGGAGAATCCCATGGACAGAGGAGCCTGACTGGTTGCTGTCCATGGGGTTGCACAGAGTCGGACATGACTGAAGCGACTTAGCAGCAGCAGCAGCAGAGCATACAAGACCACACGCGAGGAGACAGGACAGGACAGGAAGTATCACCTCTCCGTTGCCCTGACAACCATGCCACTAGGGAAGGCTTTTGGATGTTCTCTAGACTTCTGGGAGAAACTGTAAATTAAGGCTCATAATCAGAGAGGCAAAGTTTCAAGGAATTTTGTGGGGACAGTAAAGTTCAATAACTTACAATATCCACAAAGAGAATTTCAGTACCAAATATATTAATAAGCAAGGAAAAAAAGGTCCTAAAAAAATCAAAGATACCACGCTCACTGACACGCTTCAGACAGAATTTTTAAAAACAAAGGTTGAAACTACAAGGACATACTGTTTAACCAGAAGAAGGCTGTTCACGAATTCACGCTGCTGAGTCCTGGAGCTGTTTCAGTGTGTTTCTTGAGTCAATAATCAAATTGAAAACCTTTCTAAGATTTTAAATTGGTCTGGCAAATTAGTCGCTCACATTTTCTGGAATTTGAAACAAACCTCCACCTTCCTACCGAGGCACATCTCCATCTCCAATGACGACTTCCTGCAATTAACACTGTTTCAAGAAAAATATCAGCATAAATTAGGGAACTCAGGCAAGCAGTGTCTTATTACTTATTAAAAGCCTCATGCTAGGCACAATAGGCACTCGCATTCAAGTGCTGAATTAATGAAAATGGCACTATGTACTTTCCATTCAAACACATCTTTTCCTTTGCACCGTAGTTTAACTTCTTTCTAAATGCGGCTTTTAGCAGAAAATGACAACAATTATGAGCCCTTTGAGATTTAAAACCTGAAACTCAAATTATCCAGCCTTAATAAAAGCCTAATAAATTCCTTTATGTGTTATATTATGTCTGCTTAATTACTCCAATCCCATAATGGCAGCAATGGAGAAGCAGAGTTTATAGTCAGCTTTACAGAAGAGTGATTTTTGAGACTTTTTCCTCTAAATTTAATTTTTATGTGTACAATGAAAAACATATATTCAGAAACATTATAAATGTGAAACTAAGATTGCTTCTATTAATATATTAAGTGGACAAATTCTTTTGAAAGGCAAAAAGTGATTAAAACCACCCCAAAGTTCTTTATCACAAAACAGTATATTCTCAGTTAGGTGGGCATCTCTTTATTATTGCTAACGGTTTATCTTCTGCACTGATTGGNATATTAAGTGGACAAATTCTTTTGAAAGGCAAAAAGTGATTAAAACCACCCCAAAGTTCTTTATCACAAAACAGTATATTCTCAGTTAGGTGGGCATCTCTTTATTATTGCTAATGGTTTATCTTCTGCACTGATTGTAAAGAGTGATATTGGTCCAACTTGCTTGCTGGAACTACCATTTCAATCGTGTTTTTCTACAGAACATAAATAATCTTTTAATGAAGCAGGAAGTCACTGTTACTTAGAAAATGGTCTCTGCTTATCTGCTGCTGTTTAGGAAAAAAATAGCAAGCAACATTATTTTCATTCTGATAATGTCAATCTTATACAGTATCTTTGGAGGGGAGAAAAAAATGTAGCCTCATCAAGTATGGGAGGAAGATGGGCCATTTATATAAGCTTCCCATAATCTCTCAGCTCAGAGGAATGGGGTAACTCATTATTCTGCACTTGTGACATGGAAATTGAGCTGGTGACACCAAAAGGTCATTCTCTGTCCACCTTGACCCCAACTTCACCATATCCCCTAGGCTTCCTGTATTACAATTGACTCCTATTTTTCCTAAACTTGCAATTTCTAATTAACAGCTATTTTGTTGACTGAATTAGCCACTGTTTAAGTAAAAATATATATGTATCCAAAAATTATAGTGAATAAAAAAATCATTTTTTTTCTCCTTGAAACTAAAAGATGAAACAAAAATGAAAAGGTAGCATACTCAGATGTCATTTTAAAGCCAAAAGATTCCTCCTGATCTTTCCCTGGAACCCTCAAGCCTGGGTCTGAGTGTGGTTTAAAGTGGGTCTACAGAACTACTTACAGACCACAAACATGCCACATACTGCCCAGCTCGGCAAAGCAATCCCCAAGAGAATGGCCACAAACGGACAAAAGCAAAAAGTAATCCAAAATCACAGGGACAGAGCCTGTACATCTGACATCACGGTGTCTTTTTCAACATCTCTTGTTCTGAAAACACACGATATGAAAATAATCAGGTCTCATTGGAAGGATCTTTTTCAAGAGGTGCTAGGAAGTCAGTAATTTCCCTCTCTTGTCTCTTATGGAAATATCCTCAAACCTGATCCATGCTGCTTAAAACTAGAGGGAATTTTTTGATTCCCTGGTGGCTCTGACAGTAAAGAGTCTGCCTGCAATGAGGGTGACCTGAGTTCGATCCCTGGGTTGGGAAGATCTCCTGGAGGAAATGGCAACCCACTCCAGTATTCTTGCCTGGAAAATTCCATGGACAGAGGAGCCTGATGGGCTACAGTCCCTAGGGTCGCAAAGAGTCAGATATAACTGAGTGACTTCATTTTCACTTTCTTTTTGAATTTCAAACACTGCTTGGAGCAGGGATTTTAATTTTTAAAAGGCTAGTCTATACTGCAGATTATAAAATGAATATATAAGGGAAGCAAGTTCTCAACAGTGATAATTAAGTGAATTAGGTGTCACTGTTAAGACTGATTACCTGTAAAGGACAGGTCTGTGGCTGTGAGGGGGCCAGGCAGGGACCCATGGGTTGGGAGTTTGAGGTTAGAAGATGCAAACTGTTATTACAGAATGGACAAACAACAAGGTCTTACTGTACAGCATAGGGAACGGTGATATATCCTGTGAGAAGCCATAATGGAAAAGAATATTATGAAATGGATACATATGTATAACTGAATCACTTTGCTGTACCGCAGAAATGAACACAGCATTGTAAACTGACTATACTTCAATTTATTAAAAAAGGAGTGGCTATCTGTGAAAACTTGTAAATCAGGGTGACTGAGAATATACTTCCATAAAACATAAAATACTACAGATAAGGCTGTCTTCATTCCATTCTCCTACACGCTTCCACTGAGCATGTACCATATGCCAGGCTTTAGGCTGGGCTCTGCTGACATGGTGAGCAAAACCAGGCATGATCCCTGTCCTTACGGAACTCAGTCTAGTGAGGGAGATGAACCGAGATCAAACAATGATACAAGTATAAAACTCGGATGTGTGTTTAAGAGGCATGTCACCTGTTATTAACAAGGATGGTGATCTGGCCTTGGCAGACGGGTCTCAGAAAGGTTCTCTAAGGAAGCTCTGGGGTGAGATCACAAGGTAACGAGGAGCTAATAGGGTTAAAAAAAAAAAGGGTGAGCAGAGCATTTTGGGCAGAGAAATAGCACAGAAGGAACAAGGTTTGCATGAAGGAGCAGAAGGCAGCGAGGTGTGCTCAGAGCAGAGAGCCGGGGGTGCACGGGGAGAGATTCAGCTTCATGTACAGGAGGGCTTTCCATGGAATGCAAAGTCCTCATAAAGTTTCAAGCAGAGAAGTTATATGATCAAATTTATTGGTATGCAAGATCACTCTAGTTTTCCTTCAGTGAAAAGATCTGAGAGGGAAACAAGAATGAATGCAGAGGGATAAGTGAGCAGGTGACTGCTGAAGCCTACTGAGAGAAGAGGGCTGCCCTTGTCAAAGATTTTAAGGAGAAATATACAAATGTTTCCATGAATCAGGGTGGCATTTTTCACTACTGGCAGATTTTCTCTTACCTGAACAAGAGAGGTTGCATTCTATCCTAGCAATGAAAGCATCTTTAGGAAGCACAAAACTTCATCCCAGAAAGATAAGTCATGCATAATTACATGTATGATGACAGTCATGTAAAACCAAAAATACATAATTATGTACACATGTATCTAATAAAAAAAGAAAGTCTAGAAGTTGAAGATTTTAAACATCCAATGGGAAATTCATGTGCGTATTTAGCTACTCTAGACTGAGTTTTAAAGGATACAAGGTTCTTATTTATCCAAATTAAATCACTCANGTTGCATTCTATCCTAGCAATGAAAGCATCTTTAGGAAGCACAAAACTTCATCCCAGAAAGATAAGTCATGCATAATTACACGTATGATGACAGTCATGTAAAACCAAAAATACATAATTATGTACACATGTATCTAATAAAAAAAAGAAAGTCTAGAAGTTGAAGATTTTAAACATCCAATGGGAAATTCATGTGCGTATTTAGCTATTCTAGACTGAGTTTTAAAGGATACAAGGTTCTTATTTATCCAAATTAAATCACTCCGATTACAGATTGTATACTTGTAGTTAGTGATGAAACGCACAGTCAATTTCTAGACTTATACTGTCAATACTTTCATGAAGGCTATCACACATGATTTGCATGTGGTTATTCACTGCTCAAAAGAAGAGTGATGGAAACATGTAAGAAAGTACCAGACAGCCATAAAATGGACCACACTTTCGCGGTTTGGTGAGGGAAACAGTGGGGTGGAAACCTGAGCTTCAGCAAAGGGTTAACCAGCGCCTGCAGCCTTCATCTTGTGCATTTCAGAGTTTCCCCCAGGGTAAAGCAGGAACAGCATATCAGATCCCTGCAGATGTTGAGAGCTGAAGGTAACGGGAAAGAAAAGCTTTGACATTCTGTCACTGGAATGACAGGACACAGTGGACTGTAATAAACAACAGTTTGAGCACGATAATTTGATGCATTGGGACCTTAAGCTTCTTCAGATGCTGAACTCGGCTTGGGCTGTGAGATAAGAGGACAGCATTTACCCTCTTGGATAAAGCAAGGGTGGGTGAAACCAGAGGAAAAAAACCTCCTTGGGCAAACAGAAATCAGTTCACCAACATGTACAGCTTCAGGTATTATACACACCGACGTACAGACCACATAGAATATCCATACATGTTACCAACACATGTAAGCCCTCACACTCACGCTTATGTATAAAATATAACTTGTTCCTTGTCCTAATAGGAAATGAGCATTAAGCCAGAAAGAAAAATAAACGCTCATGAGGAATCTTCATATGGAAAGCGCACTATACCACTATTCAGCTCACCCACTCTCATGTTGCTCCATAACTATTACAAATAAAATGTCTCTGAATAACATTTCTTTTCCAAATAAACAAGCACATGCAGACACAGACTTCGACTGTGAAGATTTAACTCACAACAGAAGGATGTTGCTTATGGAGTGAGAAATGGAATCACAGTCCCTGTGGGCACATCCAGGTGTCTGCCAGTTTTCCATAACAAGGCTGAGTGATGTGCTTGCATTTCTCAAAGACTGTTTTGTTCTGGGAAGGCCAGTTTAGGTGACTGCTAGATGTCAGAATGAAACAGAAGTATCACCACACTATTGATTTTGGTTAGGATCACTCAGAATCAACAAGGCAGCTTGCTTTGACTGGGGAATATTTGAACTTTTAAAAGATTTTGACTAGTTTTTCTTTAATTAAAATTTTTTTTGAAAATGACAAACAAAACATCAACACAAGCATATGGTTTTGTAATTATAAGATAACTGTGCTTGCGTAAGCAAGAGCAATGAGAAAAGACAATCTTAAGGACAATAGCTCACATTTATTAGCTTTCTATGACTGCGAAAGGCATTGAGCTAGTGACTTTATATACATCTATCTTGCATGAAACCCTGCAAGGTACTTGTTATTAGCCTCATTTTAATACTCTTGGCTCAAGGGCATGGAAACAAAGTTGTCCAAGGTCATAGAGCTCAGAGTTGATAAAGCAGAGCCTGAGCTCCTGTCTGCTGAATTNTATTTTTTTCCTTATTTGCGGAACCATACACATCCCTCCAACAAGCTGGCACATGAAAAAGTGCCTAAAATTCAATAACAAATAAACATTTATATATTCATGATAATGCCAAAACAGAATAGTGTAGATTCATTAAAAAGTTACAGATTTAAAAGTCACTTGTGTTCTTGTATTTACTATTTGAAAGAGGTTTATTTGGCACTCTGGGACTTTATTGCCTTTTGAATCAAAGTCTAACGATCAGTCGTGGAGGAAGGGGAAAGCTGTCTAATTTCCCTCTCTCTGCATGGCCCCGGTTCTCCGATAGGTAAGTGAAGCACTGGGCAGTGTCTTTCTGGCACTGCTGTCCTGAACCAATGAAATGTTTTGCTCAAAAGCCCTACCGTTTCAGTCCTGTCCAAGCTTCAGGATGAATGTCCTTAATTTTAAAGAAGCACAGTCCAATAGTTTAGATGTTGCTTGAAGAAGGAATTAAATATGTTTGAATTCACTAGCATATGGTCCTTTACAGGAAAAGAAAAGTTTTCAAACTCTGCTGTAAACTCTAAAGGGATTTTATATAAGAAGAGGAACCCAGGCACCAGGAAACACATGTGATAATCATTTCACTGGTTTTTAAACTTACTGTGATGTAGGACGGGTATGTATCACTGTGCAAACTCTCATGAATGTAACAGATAAAATCCAGGGAAGTTTCATTGACACAAATTACAACACATATATTTCTCATGTATTTAAAAGTTAACACGTGCATATTATACTATTTGACCCTCACAAACCATGGTCAAGATAATAAATCAGGTTTGAACTAAAGATATTTCTTTTTTAGATAAAAAGCTCAGGAGACTTGTGTATGAGAAGGATGATTATGTATTTTCCACTCTCTAGGTTTTCAATGCAGTGTTCTTAGTAGTTGAGTGTATTTTTAAAAATCAATTAATAGAATGAATTAAGTAATAATAGGATGTAAATTACTGGAAATAGGCTGGCCAGTTTGAACCCATTTTCAATACTGTTCAGCTAGCTGAGTGGCACTGCCAAGATATGAACCCTGCCTTCCCTTAGCAAAATCAGAGTTTTTCACAAATTCCTAGAACTACATCGGTGTTCTCTTGGTCATAGTCCTGTTTATCACAGATTTTCTGCTCTCTAGTTTTTCAATGCAGTGTTCTTGGCAGTTGAGTGTATCTTTTGAAATCAATTAATGGAATGAATGAAGTAATAATGGGATGTAAATTGCTGGAAGAAATAGCTTAAAATAGCTTTAAAATAAGAAACAGATGAGATGAATATTTTATGTTACTATTTTAAGTCTTAAAACTATTTTTTTCTAGCTTTATAGATAATGTTACCTTAATATCATAAACCCGCAGATGTCCATTTGGACCCATGGATTACATTTTATACAGTTTCTATTGGTATTGCTCATAGTGCTCATGTGACACATTAAACCTCAATGAAATGACATTTCAAACAGAAACTGCAGTTCATGTCTTTCTCAACAAAAAAACACGGTATCAGCCTTGTGTCCCATGCATTCTTCCAGGAATGAGCCCTGTTAAGAGTTTGGCTTGTATTTTGCATACAACCCAAGTTGTATGCAAGGTTAAAGTGAAGCTTTAACCTTCATTCTTTCTTCAGGAGTAGGATTCATTAAAATACATCCTTAGAATTTAAGGCACACATTGGCACCCCACTCCAGTACTCTTGCCTGGAAAATCCCATGGACAGAGGAGCCTGGTAGGCTGCAGTCCATGGGGTCGCTGAGGGTTGGACATGACTGAGTGACTTCACTTTTACTTTTCACTTTCATGCATTGGAGAAGGAAATAGCAACCCACTCCAGTGTTCTTGCCTGGAGAATCCCAGGGACGGGGGAGCCTGGTGGGCTGCCGTCTATGGGGTCGCACAGAGTTGGACACGACTGAAGTGATTTTGCAAGAAGATGTAACCACTGAGGAATACGGTGCTTTTATGATAAAATGTAATTAATAAAACACAAAATGTGTTTTACGAAGTTATGGTTTTAATTTACTACCTTAAGAAATATGCTCTTGCAATTGTATACAAGGGAACTTCCCAAGAGAATTTAAATCCTCTTTTACCCTCCCTCCTCGAGGTGCTGAAACGATTATGATTAATGCACACTAAATCTCTCTTCACTGGAAAGGGCCTAGCAAATTTCTAAAATCAAATTTAAGCTACTGAGAAGTACGACAGTCCGGAATCTGGAACAACATCCTCAGACTTGAGAATTTCTCTCCTCTCTCTTTTTCCCTTCGGTGTTATGACACAGCAGGAGAGAGAGTGTGAGAAAGGTGGGCCCAGCCGGAGGAAGTACAAAAGAGCGGGCCACATACAACCCCAGTGATCCCAGCAAGCGGTGCCCGACATTGGATGCAAGCAGTTCACAGGAGAAAAAGTGAATCTGCGTTGCAGCCTGCATTTAACCTGCATTTTAAGAAGCAGTTAGAGAGATATACAAAGCAAATATGGGCAAGATAAGTACTATAAGCATGCAGTGCTCTAAATTCACAGGCGACATCAGCAAAACTATATATGTTCATGTAAATGTGCATATGGCCTTCTTTCTCTTAATTCCTCAATCTTCACAAACAAATGTACTAGTGGGAGGTTAGCACAAGTAAAAACAGCATTAATGGCTCGCATATTAATATTTATGCTTTACTATATAAAGACCTTGCATACATTATGACTCTGTTTTGCAAGCTGAATGAATAACTAATGTTACATTATGTATGGGTACATATTAAACAGACGTGTCTACACTTTCTTAGTTCAGGATATGATTAATGCAGCCTATCAGAAGCCAGATGGTGCAGAACTAGAACCATCAATCAAAATGAAAAGACCACTGCGTGCTCTCCACAATGAGGTTCTCACAAATGGAGATGCTGTTCACAGACCCTAACTGGTAATAGGCAGAAAATGCCAAGAACATAGCTGCACTGTCCCACTGGGATAAAAAGTCGCAGCTCAGGCTTGGCGGGATACAAAATCCGGTGCGGGCATTCGTCGCTGGAGCCCCTGAGCATAAGAGCTGGGAAAACCCCAACAACCAAACAGTCTGTCCTTAAGGTTAACAAAAAAGAAATTCAGAAGCTTTTTGAGTATTTTAATAATGTTTGCACTGATGACAGTATGTGTCAAACAGCATCCACTTCGCATTTGATTTGGGATGGGACAGTGCCACGTAGCAACACAGCAGCTGCCACTGCCTGACTCGTGAGCTGGCGTCTTGCGTCTTTCGCACAGGCTTTACTATAAATAACCCCAAATGCTTTAGCATTACTTTGCAGCCTTTCTCCATGGATCTATGGGAAACAATTTTAGTCTCTGTTATGTTTAATGCTAATGACTATTTTGGGGGCAGTTGTAGCAGAAAGGTGGTCGAAAGATGTTTCCTGTTCCTTTAATAGCTTTACATAAAAATAACTACAGAAACACAAGGTGCTTTGTTTTTGTAAATGGATCATGTGTGCTTAGAAAATGTTAACTAATCCCCATGCATTGCAGGACTAGGAAAAAAAAATTTAAAACAAATATATATAATAGCCGCTGAAATACCATCTCGGAATTCTAATTTTCTAGAATTTAGAGGAGGTAGACAGATGTACAGGCAAGAAGAAAATTCCAGGAAACGTATACTCCTTCCAGAAGAGTTATGCATCAAAATGAGATATTTAAATATGTTGAAAACCACAAATTTAAAAGGCTAATGGAAATAAAAATATTTGGAAAACTTAAATGTGTTATCTAAAGATATTTCCATCTAAAGATAAAAATTATATTATGACCTTCATAGCTTGACATGTGAAATAATTTGGAAAGAGAACAGCGTACTTTAACTTTTGTAGCAATAATGGAAAAAGAAGTGATTATGCATATTTACATAATTAAAACCTGAAACAGAACTGCAGTATTTAGGAGATTTTTAAATTTATATTTCTATTTTCAATATTTTGTTGCTTTAAACCAGGACTAACATGCAAACTTATGTAAAATTTTGTTACCATCTTTTCCTTAATAATGTGACCATTTCTTACATTGTTATAAATTCTGTGTAAATAATAGTTATCAGCTGGGTATTATTCCACTGCACTTATATATTATGATTTCCTTATATAATTAATTTCCTTAATGGCAAACATTTGAGTTTTTTTCTCTCTCTTTCCTATTATCATTAATAATACAGTGAACATTTTTGTGAAAAGTGGTGTTTCTGTCTTATGAAATATTTCCTTGGAATAGATTTTCAGATGCAGAATTGCTGCTCTAAAATTTTAGGGCTCTAAAATTTATATTCTCATTTAGCACTTGGTAGTCTCTATTTAAAAGTCTTCATAATTTTATAGGTAAAAATAATACTTTATTATAATTTAAATTTGTACTACTTTAATTACTGGCTAGGTTAAGAATTGTTCCGTGGTTAAATAACTGCATTTCCTTTTTAAAGTCTTATCAATGTCTTAGAAAATATGTCACGCTTACCTACTCATAAAATGAATCAAAGATACTCCTCCTTGGAATACTGAATTTGTCTAATTCTTTGAAATCAGTTGAGATTACTTGAAGGTAATAGCTTTCAAGTTTATATATTTATTACCCATTATTATTTTAGTATAAACTAAATACTCCCTTATTTAAAAATAAATATTTTTCACTAATTTGGACCTTGCATACATGATGACTATTTTGCAGGCTGAATTAGTAACTAATGTAATATTATGTATGAGTACATGTTAAACAGATGTGTCTATACTTTCTTAGTTCAGGATGTGACTAATGCAGTATCAAGTCTCCCTGGTGGTGGTGGTGGTGGTTTAGTTGCTAAGTTATGTCCGACTCTTGCAACCCCATGGACTGTAGCCTGCCAGGCTCCTCTGTCCATGGGATTCTCCAGGCAAGAATACTGGAGTGGATTGCCAGTTCCTTCTCCAGGGGATCTTCCCGACCCAGGAATTGAACTCAGGTCTCCTGAGCTGCAGGCAGATTCTTTACTGACTGAGCTATGAGGGAAGCCCAAATTGTTAAGTCCAGTTTGCTAAAATGTGGAGTTCACTGAAGGTCTGAATTCCAGAGTAGTTAGAAATAAAGAAGCTCTTATTCTGTAGAACGCAAATATTGAAAATCAGTAACAGCTACAAACAAAAGAATACAACGATGCCCCAAATCTCCAAAGCACCTTGTGGTGAGGTGAAAGGCCTCTCAGACTAGGAGTTGGCAAATCTCACTGTAAGGTATAGTTTTATCATTAATTAGCTAACTACCAGAGCATGTAACCCCTGTGGGCCATAGTTTTCATATATAAATTAAAAAAGAAAGAAAAAAGAAGGAACTGCCTATTAACTTGACCTTAACAATTCCTCTAAGTGCTAACATTAATGCTTTTAAATATATACCCTATTACTTTGACTACTTAAGGGATAAAGGTAAAAACCATCTACTGCCAATGTATTAGCATGTAAAATAATCTAAGTAATCTTATTTTGGATTATATCTACAGTTAGTTATCAGTACAATTTATTTTTTTCTCCTTGTTCTTTTTTGGGGTGAGGTGGGAGAAATGGTAAACTAGAGTTAGCATCCTGCAAGACAATACTGATTACACAAAGGAATGGCTGGACCACAAGAACCAGGCTGTGATATGCTAATATGGCAACACACATCTAAGCAGCATTCTAAGGTAGGAACTGTCAGTCAAAGTGTGAATTATGAGGTCTACTTTGGGTTCACATATGTTAGTTAGCTTTCTGACCCTTCATAGCACAGGCTTTTCACTGCTATGCTACCCTGGAGTGTCTCAGTGCTATATTAAAATGACTTACTTCAAAAATATACATAGAGCAGAAACAATCAGTTCACAGAGAGAATCTGAACAATTTTCACTTCTCTCCTTTAGATTTCAAATCGGTTAGATTTTTATCTAGTTGAAGGGCCCTAGTGATACTTTCTAGTATCCAATCACACGGATGCTTTAACTGCCATAAAATTACCTCATTGTTGATATTCTTGAACAGATATCTAATTATAGCAATACAAGTTTACTGGTGGGCTTATTTTTCAACATTTATTAAGCACAACATTCAGAGCACTGTACCAATCTCTTCAACATATATTCCCTTTCTTATTCCTTATAATAACTCCATGGGGTGGGTATTATTTTTTAATCTCCATTTCAGAGATGAGAAAGTTGAGGCTCAGAGAAGTTTAGCAAACTCCTTATGTCACACAGCTAATAAATGGCCTATTAAAACCCAGGCTTCAGTGTTCTCTTTTGAAACCTGTCCAAAATAGTTTGAAAGCTTACTGGGTTTTATAAATTTGATGGTACAATAGCCCATTATGCTGTTCAATGCCCCTTAACAGGAAGATTGATGGAGTATATTCTATTTAGAGATTTGCCCTAAGAAAAGGTTGTCACTCCTCCTGAGTGATATACTTTCCGTTATTACAAAATGAAAGCTGTGCATTTAGCCGTTTATCTATTTGCCTTTGCTTCCCAGAAGCCCAGGCTTTTATTCTCAACTGTAATAATGACTCAGACTTTATGGGTAAACAACACAGCTCTTCTTATTCTATTCTAAAATGTATTAAGTACTTTTTATATAAGCCACTCTGAGGCTTTAGATAAAGCCAAAACATAAAAACAAAATAGGTTTTAAGTAATGAAGGCAATGTGTCAGTAAAAGAGAATCATATTTTAATTATCATGATACTTTCTTTGGTCAGGTAAACTCAACCCGATGAAATAGTGAAATAAATAACAATTAACTTTGTTTTTTATTATATACTTTAACATGTATCACCTCATTTGGTACAATAATTCTGTGAGATAAATAAGTATCTGCATCTGCTAAGTCGCTTCAGTCGTGTCCGACTCTGTGCAACCCCATAGACAGCAGCCCACCAGGCTCCGCCGTCCCTGGGATTCTCCAGGCAAGAACACTGGAGTGGGTTGCTATTTCCTTCTCCAATGCATGAAAGTGAAAAGTGAAAGTGAAGCCACTCAGTCGTGTCCGACCCTTAGCGACCCCATGGACTGCAGCCTTCCAGCCTCCTCCGTCCATAGGATTTTCCAGGCAAGAGTACTGGATTGGGATGCCACTGCCTTCTCCTTCGCATCTAGCAGATAACAAAATTAGTGATCAGACAAAATAATTTATCCAACACCAAGTCATGAAGCACTGATTTGAAGTTGGTTCTTCAGATTGAAGGCAGGAGGAGAAGGAGACGACAGAGGATGAGATGGTTGGATGACATCACTGACTCAATGAACATGAGTTTGAGCAAGCTCCGGGAGACGGTGAAGGACAGGGAAGCCTGGCATGCTGCAGTCCATGGGGTTGCAAAGAGTCAGACATGACTGAGTGACTGAACAACAACAACTTCAGACTCTGTTTTACCATAATTCTAATATCTAGTGGAGCAATTTTATTATTTGTAAAAAAAATTAAACTCATAAATTCAAATGACAGAGAGTGATTTCCTATACTGCTTATATAACAGAATATAACTATGTTTTGGCATTTGCTTCACTAGAAAATCAAAATGGTCCAATATGACCCAGCAATTTTACTATATCCACATGTATGACACTTCAAATTAAATATACACTGCTCAAATGTAGATAAAATCCTTATAGACAGACTATATCATGGCACCTTAGGGGCTGTGAAGGGGCTGTGTCCTTTCATCTCTCATGCTGCAGCCAGTGTGGTCTGAATGAGTTAACAACATCCCTTGCTTCCCGGGGTGAGAACGCTGACTGGCTTAAGTCAACAGGCACACTGATCCCAAAGTCAGGGAAGTACATACAATTCAAAGTGATCAGGTTTGGTGGAACTTCAGCTGGATATTTCAGGACAATGGCTTTCTCTCTTCTTTACGTTTGGTGGTGTGAGGAGAGGGGCTGCCACAGCCACTTTGCTCACTCCAAGGTTGGGGGAGCTTGAGGATGGCTGATACAGCAAACCCTGCCAAGTGATACAGCAGAGATTGGTACTGGTGACTCCATGTGAGTTCTGAATCAAACTTGGCTTAATGCAAAAATCTACCTTGACAGTTCAATTAAGGAAGCCGATAAATTATACATATAAATTGTCTCTTCGTTTAAGTCAGCATGAGTTGAGTTATTCACATTACTTTAAATAAAATATCCAGTAAGTCAATTAGGATCCTTAGGGATATGTCACATTATCAAATTAAGTACAATGTGGGTAAAACTAGCAAATCAAAATTGTAGACTTGGGTCTTCTATTTGAGCAATATTAACTTAACAGAAGACCAGTTCATGACTGGGCTGTGGAGTGTGTGTGTGTGTGTACGTGCATGTGTGTGCATGCTACAGGTAGTAGTGAGACAGGAGGACTCAGAAAAGTGATAAAGGTTTAGGATAAGTGCCAAGAGAAACGAGAAAGGGAGCTCACTGCCAGTGTAGAAAAGGATAAGACTGAGGGCTCAGCTGAGATGGGAACACATAACTTTATAATGAAGCCGATTAGGCTCATATAGAACATTTGGAAGCAATGTCACACACACACACATATTGTGCAGACACGTGGGATGCAAGCATCAGTACATTTTAAAGCACCCCAATATTCTAATTTGCCATCAAATTTGTAAACCTTGGGTGTGGAAGAGGCAACACACCCTTGTACACTCCACTCAACCACAGAAGAAAGCATACCCTGCTTTCAAACCATTCTCCTTAATTTTATAAAAAGGTAACATAACTGGGAACACAAAAGATAACTTTTAAATATGAAATACAGAAATCCAGTGGGATCACTGCTTGTCTGTACAAGCTTATAATTCTCATGCGTGCACAGATATAGATGCTTCAGAGATACACAGCCAAGAGTATAAGACAATCAGACTTTGAAAAAACATTATGTTCATCTTTTAAATTACCATTTATTAAACATATTCTGTGTGTCAACCATCCTTAATCCTTTGGAGCTGATGACCTTACAGACATAAACTCTGTCTTCAAAAACTTCAGTCATCCAGGGGAGACACAAGGACCAAGAGGTTGGGAGAGCAGGTGGAGAGGAAAGAGGACAAGGATGGCTTCCTGGAGGAGGTGACTGGATTTGAGTTTGGAAGAGGAAAGATGAAACAGGGAAACGAAAGAGCAGCAGCTCCCAGAAATGGAAAACAGGGAGTACAGAGACATGGGGGGGCAGAAGGAACACGGGGTACCTGGGAGACATATGTAATTCTGTTGGACCTGGGAAGGCTGGAGAATGAGGTAAAAGGAAGGTGCAACCAGCCAGAAAGGGCCTCAACTATCTCTCTGGGGCTTTGTTCTGTAAGTGACTCAGGGCTGTGGAAGTATTTCATGCAGGGGATTAACAATCTGAATTGTATTTTATAAATATCCCCATCAAACTGGGAATGACATACACACACTATGTGCATGTGTGTGCTCAGTCGTGACTTTTTGGGATCCCATGGATGCAGCCCGCTAGGTTCCTCTGCCCATGGGATTTCCCAGGCAAGAATACTGGAGTGGGTTGTCATTTCCTTCTCCAGGGGATCTTCCCGACACAGGGATCAAACCCACATCTCCTGTGTCTCCTGCAGACAGGAGTGGATTCTCTACCACTGAGCCACCTGGGAAGTCCCATATATACACTACTATATATAAAATAGATAACAAATAAGGACCTACTGTATAGCACAGGGAATTCTACTCAGTACTTTGTAATGACCTATATGGGAAAAGAATCTTAAAAAAAAAAAAAAGAGTATATGTATATAACTGTTTCACTTTGGTATACAGCATAAACTAATATAACAACTNCAAATAAGGACCTACTGTATAGCACAGGGAATTCTACTCAGTACTTTGTAATGACCTATATGGGAAAAGAATCTTAAAAAAAAAAAAAAGAGTATATGTATATAACTGTTTCACTTTGGTATACAGCATAAACTAACATAACAACTATATAGCTATACAACTACAATTACACAACTATAGTTGTAAACAACTATACTGCAATAAAAAATAAACAATCTACTATTAAATTTTAAAAAACACAATCAACCAGGTAAAAAAAGAAAGCAGTAGGAGAACAGATTAGAGTTTGGGAGCACAGTGAGAATGCAAAGAGGGAAATCAATCTGAGGCAGGTGAAGAAACTCAGGAGAGAACTGTCAGAGGCCCCCATGAGGGTGTCTGTAATGAAGACCATGGTCAGACCTAGATAAAGCACAGGAGATCTGGGAAAACCTGACCAGGCAAAGGTGGCGGGTAAAGGGAGAGGGAAGAGGCCAGGGATGCCATCCTGGACTGTGGCTGAGAACCCAGGATGACCTGCTGGTATTTGTCAAGGTGGTAAACACAGAGGAGGTGTGCTGGGCATGGAGCGGAGGGAGGAGGTGAATCCAGTCCAGGATGTGGTGAGGTTAAGGGATGATTCCAGAGGAGATGCCCTGGAGCCTGTTGCCTGGATGCTCAGGTTCCCGGGAGCATCCGCGGGCATGCGAGGAACAGAACACTGCTGTGAACAGGCGAGAGCCACCTTCGTCAGAGACACAGAGAGGCCTGGAAGGGAGACCAGGGAGGTGAGGGGAGCCCTGGAAGAGATCAACAAACTAGCATGCGTGTATTACACTATGAACCTATTACCTGAAAATCAGCAAATTATTTCCTTAGAACAGGGTTTTGCAATCCTTAAGGGATGTTTTAAAATACACGTGTGTTCCCTCTTCAGAATTTGTCATTATGAATACTTAATCTGAAAGAGCTTTCTCATCCCTGAACTAAAACCATTTGTCTTTATTTTAAAATGAGTACATTTGNCCAGGCAAGAATACTGGAGTGGGTTGTCATTTCCTTCTCCAGGGGATCTTCCCGACACAGGGATCAAACCCACATCTCCTGTGTCTCCTGCAGACAGGAGTGGATTCTCTACCACTGAGCCACCTGGGAAGCCCCATATATACACTACTATATATAAAATAGATAACAAATAAGGACCTACTGTATAGCACAGGGAATTCTACTCAGTACTTTGTAATGACCTATATGGGAAAAGAATCTTAAAAAAAAAAAAAAGAGTATATGTATATAACTGTTTCACTTTGGTATACAGCATAAACTAACATAACAACTATATAGCTATACAACTACAATTACACAACTATAGTTGTAAACAACTATACTGCAATAAAAAATAAACAATCTACTATTAAATTTTAAAAAACACAATCAACCAGGTAAAAAAAGAAAGCAGTAGGAGAACAGATTAGAGTTTGGGAGCACAGTGAGAATGCAAAGAGGGAAATCAATCTGAGGCAGGTGAAGAAACTCAGGAGAGAACTGTCAGAGGCCCCCATGAGGGTGTCTGTAATGAAGACCATGGTCAGACCTAGATAAAGCACAGGAGATCTGGGAAAACCTGACCAGGCAAAGGTGGCGGGTAAAGGGAGAGGGAAGAGGCCAGGGATGCCATCCTGGACTGTGGCTGAGAACCCAGGATGACCTGCTGGTATTTGTCAAGGTGGTAAACACAGAGGAGGTGTGCTGGGCATGGAGCGGAGGGAGGAGGTGAATCCAGTCCAGGATGTGGTGAGGTTAAGGGATGATTCCAGAGGAGATGCCCTGGAGCCTGTTGCCTGGATGCTCAGGTTCCCGGGAGCATCCGCGGGCATGCGAGGAAGAGAACACTGCTGTGAACAGGCGAGAGCCACCTTCGTCAGAGACACAGAGAGGCCTGGAAGGGAGACCAGGGAGGTGAGGGGAGCCCTGGAAGAGATCAACAAACTAGCATGCGTGTATTACACTATGAACCTATTACCTGAAAATCAGCAAATTATTTCCTTAGATCAGGGTTTTGCAATCCTTAAGGGATGTTTTAAAATACACGTGTGTTCCCTCTTCAGAATTTGTCATTATGAATACTTAATGTGAAAGAGCTTTCTCATCCCTGAACTAAAACCATTTGTCTTTATTTTAAAATGAGTACATTTGCACATTACAACTGAAGTGAAGACTGGGGGATGTTTACACCTACCAACTGCAAAAAGAGAGAGTGAACTTGGCCATCAGGAGGAGAGGCATCACCGGCAGACACGAAGCCTCGGCAACTGGTGACCTTGAGTGGCACGAGCTTAGTGACAGCTCGGCAGCAGTTCTCTTCTGTTGTTCTAACCTCACTACAGATTGTGACAGCATTTCAGCAGAAGAGACCAGGCTTGCCTCAATTTTTCAGAGCCAACTTTCAGGTTTTGACCTAATCTTCTTCAAGTAAGTGAAAGGTAAGTGACTGTAAAGTCAGATAAACCCATCAGCAAATGGGGCTGTGATAAAAGGGGACTTTTATAACCCACGGATTGACCTCCATCTACACTGAGATGCTCATGCAAGAGCAAGAGGCCTTCTTTCTTCCACCAAGGACCCGAGAGCAGGGCCAAGCTCTGCTGATTTAAGAGATAGCTGAATTTTCAAACAAACTGTCACTCAAACAGTCAACTAAACTTAAGGTAAAAACATCCACATTTAATTTTTGAGTATGGTCGAAGCCATTCAAAGAATTTTAAGGTCACTTCTAAGGTGGGAACAACTACCCAGAAATTGGCTATCTGCAGAGAATTTATTCAAGCTAACCTTGATATTGCTTGCATGCTCAGTTGCGTCTGACACTTTGTGACCCCATGGATTATAGCCCACTAGACTGCTCTGTTCATGGGATTTTCTAGGTAAGAACACTGGAGGGGGCCGCCATTTCCTTCTCTGGGATCTTCCCGACCCAGGGATCGAACCCATGTCTTTTTGCATCTCCTACATTGGCAGGCAGATTCTTAACCATTACGCCACCTGGGAAGCCCAACCTTGATATTAGCCAGAGCTTATATTTCAGTTATATCACATATACACCTCTCTACACACTTAAATATACATACCGCACAAATACTTATAAGACATATACACATACTTGAAGTCTATATTTCATATCTCCTATGTTTCATAGGTGGTGCTAGTGGTAAAGAACCTGCCTGCCAACACAAGAGATGTAAAAGATGAGGACTCAATTCCTGGGTCAGGAAGATCGCTGAAGAAGGAAATGGAAATCTGCTCCAGTATCCTTGCTTGGAAAACTCCATGGATGGAGGAGCCTGGCAGGCTACAGTCCATGGGGTCGCAAAGAGTTGGGCACAACTGAGCTCACACACACACACAGAGCAACTATTCACATAGAATTTACATGCAGAGTACAGCATGTGAAATGCCAGGCTGCATGACTCACAAGCTGGAATTAAGATGGCAGGAGAAATATCAATAATCTCACATATGCAAATAATATCATTTCAATGGCAGAAAGTGAAGAGGAACTAAAGAGCCACTTGATGAAGGTGAAAGAGGAAAGTGAAAAACCTGGCTTAAAACTCAACATTCAAATAACAAAGATCATGGCATCTGGTCCCATTACTTTAGGGCAAAAAGATGGGGGAAAAGTGGAAACAGTGACAGATTTTATTTTCTTGGGCTCCAGAATCACTGTAGACAGTGACTACAGCCATGAAATTAAAAGACACTTGCTCCTTGGAAAAAAAGGTAAGACAAACCTAGACAGGGTATTAAAAAGCAGAGGCATCACTTTGCCAACAAAGGTCCATGTAGTCAAAGCTATGGTTTTTCGAGTAGTCATGTACAGATGTGAGAGCTGGAGTGAGAAGGCTGAGTGCTGAAGAATTGATAGTTTTGAACTCTGGTGCTGAAGAAGACTCCTGAAAGTCCCGTGGGCAGCAAGATCAAACCAATCAATCCTAAAGGAAATCAAATCTGAATATTCATTGGAAGAAAATGATGCTTCAATACTTTGGCCACCTAATTTC